>CAJUYG010000867.1:0-44336 GCA_910591675.1 Galerucella calmariensis | reverse complement strand
ATGACAAGGTTTGCGCATTGACAACAATATGCGAAGTGACACTTTTTTTCGAATTCTCACGTTACCATGACACCGTGCGCGAAATACTTCGCACACTGCATGTAAACTACTAAGACTTTTGTATTTCAATCTTTGAAAAAATTAAGCAAAACTCAAAATTATCATTTGATTTTTGATTCTAAGCCAGGCCAGCCCAACATTATTTTCTATAATAAATTATTCATTTTACTTATTCGAGATATTTTTTAAGTATAGATTTTGACGTTTGTGGAAAAAATATTGCTTGCATCTCGTGCGCAAACTACTTTGGTGATCTCGGATAATTTTTTAACTCGGCTTCGCCTCCTTAAAAAATTCAATTCTCGATCACCAAAGTAGCATTTCGCGCACTAGATACAAAAATAACTAATACGGCATTAACGACCTATACTATATAATATTATATAATTCACTGACACAGTTAATGAAATTGATTGTAATCAGCCAAGTACTAGTTCTTCCGGGGTATGTTATAGTGAAAATATCACGAAAACTACTTTGGCACCGGCTCTCCACTGCTAGTGGTATCCAAATAACCACTGCTCAAAACTGCGCATTTAAGATCAATATACAAAATTTCTCTAATTTAAAATTAGAATGAAGATAAGGTGTCTGTACTTACTTACCTCGGGAGGAAACGTAGCATTTTGCTCCCTTGTTACACAAATAGCTATTATCAACTATCTAAAAATCAATTGATTACTTTGAGAATAATTACTAGTAATGACAGGTTCTCACTCTTGTTAATTGAATTACCTATATTGACATTTCGATGGAATTATTATTCAATCGTCACGTAAAAATTAAATCATTTTGACGTATGTTATGAAGTATGTTACAAAGTTTGATATAACGAAGACATTAGTGTTTGCAAACATTAGTAATTTTGTGACATTTTTGAATTTCTATGTCAAGTTATGTTTGTTTCGTTTACAAAACGAATACTATGACTAGTAGGTACGAGTGCTTTTGATGAAGTACGCGTAGCAGCACTGGTTACGGAAAAAGGTGTTATTTTCCAAATAGGTGAAATTCGGATATAGATTAGGTCACTTAACAATGTCCACCATGTTGGCATTTCACTGATTTGACTGTCATTGTTTGATTCAAGAATTAAAGCTGTATCTCTTAAACCGTTAGAGTTAGAATGTTGAAATCTTCACAGATGATGTATTTATGTTGCCGCTATAACACAAAATTGCTAAAAACAGAGTAAAATAAATATTTGAAAATCATATTTTAATTTTGTTAATTCTATTATTGATAATATATGTACCTATAATATACAAAGAGATTAATGAGTTTGATGGTTAATTATAATTTACTCAACTATTTTCAGGTTATAGGCAGTTCCCTTCTATTTGTACACGATCGATACAGTGCTAACGTTTGGTTAATAGATTTTGCCAAGACTATAGTGCTTCCAGAAAATACTAGGATAACGCACTGTTCCAAATGGAAAGTAGGCAACCACGAAGATGGTTACTTGATTGGAGTTAATAACTTAATAAAAATATTTATGATTATGTTGGAGAATCAACCAGTAACTGTAAGTCCTCCACTAGCCTTACAAGATCCTCTGGAGGTGACTCAAAGTCCTATTGAGAAAACTTGACAGATATCAAATTGACAACTGCCGAAATGTTTGAAGTCAAAATACCCACGTGAAGTAATGCTTTTGTTTTTGTTCATAGCAGATTTATATTTTCGTTCTTAAACAACAGCAAAAAATTACGTTAAAATTTTTTAGATTAGTTGATCGAAATTTGAATTATGAATTATCTATAAAACTTTCTTGTGTTCGGATCCTTATGCTGAATGTGTAAGGAAATTTGTTGACTTGAGGTTATTGAACCTTGATATTTTATTGTGAATATTAAGTTTATTTATTGTTAAACTTTAGTAATAAATGTATTTTATTGATTTGAGACGATTATCGCACTTTGTGTCAACTTTCATTGAAATCTTTTAGGACTAATGATTTGTTAATATCATGTAAGAACCGTAATAAAATCGTTTTAAAATTTACAATTTGTTTCATCACCGTAATACATTTCGAAATCAAAACTGGATTAGATTTGATGAGGTGGCTAATTGGCCTATTCCACTGCGACCCCAGAAACAAAAATACAGCCGAAACACTGGGTTCATCCAAGGAATGTGCTCCCAGGAAGACAAACACCGTTTTTCGGCCTGTAAGGTCATGTGCACAGTGTCTTGGGATTTAAAAAGGATTATTTCAAAAAAGATTATCAAGTGGAACCTTGATAGCGATTAATTAGTGATTGATTTGATGATCTTCTTTTTTCCAAATAACGGAACCTGTTCATTGGAAGCCGAAAAACCACCACCACCACCTGTTAGTCATAGATAAAAAAATACTTAGGTATAGATGGGAAACTGACCCGTGGCTCCCTCTATTTGTACGGGTGGCGCCACCTTGAGAGTCCCGTCAGTACCTCTAACACAAATCAGATGATTGTGAACTTCGCTAACAGCCGAAAAAGAAGATTCCTGTGATTTTACAGTTTTTGGCGGCATATTCAAAATTACTGTTATTTCACTTTTATTGCAAAATGTCATTTATGGTCTATTTTTTGATATTTCATCTAAAGTAACTCAACATTAGAATTATATTACAATAATAACAATCAAATAGTCAAGTGAAATTAAATGAAATGTCAAAAAATGGACCAAAAAATGCCTGAAGTGAGAAAAATAAAGCATTAATCATCAAGTTTATATATTTTATTGAATAAAAGTAGTATACAATGAATAGAACGTTCTTTTAAATATTTCAATGACAAACATGAAGATAAATAAATTCAACAACAATGCTGAGAAGTTCAAAGCTGTATTGAAGAATAACTACGTCTGTCACTTTTCATTTAATCAAACATGTTTTTTATAAATGGTGTTTTTTCGCGAGATCCCGTTGATATAACGGGAACTGTTATTCAGTTCCCACTGCATTTTTGCGATAGAACGGTAATAGGGGAGTATGTTAATGAAAAATTTGTGACGCAATAAGTTATAAAACGGGATCTCTTTCAGTTCCCGCTCCTAGGAGTATGGTTACTGGTGGTTATAGAAATTTAATTGACAGGAGTAACATTTGAAAATTAAAAATTTGATTGAAATTTCAGTATAATATCAAAGATATGCTGCTTTCGTTCATTTGGGTTTCAAGCACTTGTGCGTGACGCCTCAGTCGTCACGACTTTTGAGCAAATCGAACACGATTTCTTAGGATCCTTAAAACCACCTGACATGTGCCAATGCCAATGAATTTCCTGTGTTGTTAGAAGAACAGTTTTCAATTTCAATGCTTGAAAGGGAAAATTTTCTAAAATTCAAACTATTATTATTTTCACAATTAATTATATTTTTGTTTTTGTCAAAACATTCTCCTACCTTTAGGCATATCGCATTTCTTGAGCTGAAACGCAACCGGTAAAATCTGTAAAAAAAGAAAACGATATTAATTCAATACTATTTGATAATAAACAGTAGAGAAAATGTTTTGGAACATCTCGATAATTTGATTTGAGGAATTAATGAAAAAATTAATTTCAAAGAGGTGGAAATTCTCAATAAAAAAGTTCCAACTTCCCCTTCCTCCATTTTTAATAATTTTTATTCGACGCTGAAAACAGTTATCCGTCAGTCATTTTGAGTATACGCGCACATTAAATGGTTTTTTTAAATTATTCAATTGTTTATTCAAAAATTTTGAAAAATTATGGTACATGTGTTCTTTTCTATTTTCGTCACTAAAACCGCATCCAAAACACGGGTTTTACATTCGCAAAACGTCACTTCAAACACTAGTGTTTAAAGGACGAAAAGTCACATCTCGTTTATCTTTTATTTCTTAAACGTCACATCAAGTGTATCTTCTCTAATTGATATTTAATATTCCGTGATAATTTTGTAGCTCTTTGACATTTGATTTTTCAATGACTCGTCAGTCATTGTCTGTCATATTGTGAATATAATTAATAGTTATTTACGTAATTAGTGAGATATGGACATCATTAACGCACGCATCTGAAGTTTGCATGACGAAGCCGTAGGCTTAGTCGTGTAATCACATAAGTGCGTTAATAATTCCTATCGCACGTATTACGTACAAAATTTTATCTACAACTGTTTATTAGTATTATTAATAGTATCTATATCATAAAATTGAGAAAAAAATTCAATCCAACGTATTTTCAATAATATTGACTGTGTATCATATTTTGTGACCGTAGCAACATAGACAAACTAAGCTGTGGAAATAAAATAAATTAGTTATGTCATCAAATTGTCAAAGTTAAATGAACAGAATACCATTTCTGGTATTGGTATTTTTCTAGATTCTTATTATCGCACTAGTGCGGTAATATACGACATTATGACAGTGAAAATAGTGTCAAATTGCATCCGTTACATGACAGTTGTAGATAATAGTATTTTAAAGTATAAGTGGATATTAAGGTCTTTAAAATACGCGCGATTTTTCGAGCACGACGGCGAAGCCGGAGTGCTCGAAAAATAGCAAGTGTAAGACCAGTTATCCACAAATACTTTACGCTTCTTTTTTTTATTGGTGCACTTTGAAATTATAAATACTGGTCTATAACTACTACAACAACAGGAAATGGAAATCATAGATGGAAATAAGAACTAAATGTCAAATGGTTGAATTCGTGATGTATATTGTTGCTTTCGTTTATTTGGGCTTCAAGCACTTGTGCGTAATGCCTTGGTCGTCACGACTTTTGAGCAAATCGAACACGATTTTTTGGGATCCTCAAAACCACCTGACATGTGCCAGTGCCAATGAATTTCCTGTGTTGTTAGAAGAACAGCTTTCAATTATAATGTTTTTGATAATAAAATTTTGCATATTTAGATATTTTTAGTAAGGTTTAAATCATCGTAATCGGCACAATCTTAACCTTTAAATAAACGTCAAACCAGACAAACGTCAAATATTCAATGTCCGTGGCTTGAAGCTCATACTTTTCGGTATGTGCTTGAGGGGCAAGGGGAAGGTAAGACCAGACTAGGCGTCACGCCCGGTAATAAACGAACAGAATTCAGTCACTACGAGCTGCTATTAGCAGCCAAAAGTAAGTAATCGAAAACGCTTATAGTTAATTATTTTATGTATAATATCCACGGAGCTAGTAACTGGGAAATAGTGTTTGTCCACGACCACCTAATAATAAGTCAATATTTTACCTCCTAACTAAAGGTATATGGTACCCATATATCAACTGTCGTGAATTATGGTTCATAATACACTGTAGTGTATTATGGTTCATAATTCCCGACTAGAGATGGGGGTACAATATGAAATAAACTATTAAATCTGTGTATTTTGTTCAGGAAATTTGTTTCTGACATATATCGTATCTATAAAATATTGTAATTTTTAGTATTGATACTTTTCATAACGATATTTTCTAATATTAAGTATTTCAAAACAATATATTTATAACGGTACGTTGTATTGATACTTTCTACAGTATCGCCCATCTCTATATATATGTCAAATTATTTGAAGTAGCTGCCACAACATTTTGAGGTTGGTAATATGCCAAATCGCTACTGACTTTTATTTATTAATAAATAAATTAAGTGTCGTGGACAAAGTATAGTATTCTACTCGCAATTTATGGCCATATAATTCACTTGGGTGACTTGCGCCCCTCGCCTGCGGCTCGTGACGCAAACGTCACCCGTCGTGAATTATGGCCATCATAAATTGCTCGTTTAATAATATACTATTATTCACATTCTAAAAAGCTGAAAAAACACCGTTTCATTATATTTGCTCAATCAATCCATATGATTAACCCTAGGGTGAAAATAATCATCCGAAACTGAACTATGCAACGTTACTTGTGATGACATAACTACCAGAAGGCTAGTACCAAAAAAATCGTCAATTATAGTTAAAACTGAAAAAAACATTTTTCGAACAATAGGAACAATGAACTAAGACTAAGAAACTTTGTAACTCGTCACTTTTTATTGAGGTTATGTTTATTTATTATTGTTGTGAAGTTAATTCTATCCGGTTAACCGGATGATTTTCGCGAAAGATCATGAACGATAACAACCTTCAAAATTTCTTTGGTGGGGGTATAACCGCTCTGTAACCGACTTCACATCAACGGTATCTCACGAAAAAATATTCGATAGAGCTTGCCGGGCGCACCTCACATTACAGTCTTTCACAAAACATATTCTCGATATTGTCTCTCAAAATAAAAGACCCACTATAAACAATAAAAACCAACTACGAATACTCAACACACACACAAATAAGCAAAATAGTGTTTAAAAACAAAACTGGACAAACTCACGATACACGTCAGGTAGTTATCAGGTTAGGATCATAGATAACACGTTAGGATGTCAGCGCTGATATATGTGGAAGAATCTGCAACTACCAACAACGGCGTTACAGTTCTCACTAAATTAGAAATTTTAGTACTGACGGGGCTCCCTATGTAGCAGCACCCTAGCGCCTTCAGAGATCCCCTACCCTGGTTACAGTATCCTTTATTCACCTACTTTGACTTTTTTTATTTAAATTAATATCATACTTACGTTTTATTCATTAGCTCACGCAGTACCTATTTATATACTGGTCTAACCTTTCTCTGTGAATATAAATACCTATTTATATCCCTTATTGGGCCATTGTCAGATTTTGTGGAATAACATTTACTTATTAAATTTTAAAGATCTCCTGTACATGCGTTTTATGATATTTATCAATATAACTTATTTGTTATGCAATAACGATTAGAGTCAGTATTTAAGACTGTTAAATAAACCGATATCGGAAAGGGACTTGTGGATATTATCAACCCATCCCTAAGATCTATATTTGAGTTAACTTTTGCTACTGTTGAACGTAGTGACTCGGCGATATTTCTTCGTGACTTCGTGACTAACTTACCCACGTGCTAATTTGGTACCTCGTTCTTGGAGTACAAAAAAAATGAAAAGACCTCAATTATCGCTACCTGTGAACCAAAGAATTCTTAACAATTCCCAATAATGTTTTGACTGGCTAGAACGGATATATTACTGAAATTGGTTGTAGAGAAACGTCAAAAAATAATATAATTATTACTTAAATAAGTTTAAATATAGTGCACTAAAGTGAGTATCGCTATAATTTTTGATCTGTTGATCAAGTGTTTATCATAGATATGTCTTTTCATTTTGGGTAGAAAAATCCACATACCATTTCAAATGATAATTCATATACTTATTTAATATAATACTAATTAAAGTAAATGTTATACATTTTTAATTATGTAATGTGATTGTAGTTTTGACGTAACTTGCTGTGTTCAATTGCTAGTGTTTCTTATAACTGCAAAAAATGAATACGATGCTTTGATTACCTGTAAAAATGGATAAAAAATGTTAGTTATGATTTCAATAAAGTATTTGTTAATAAATATATTGACCATTTCGCAACTTTTCCCTTGGGGCGTAAAATTCACGTCAGTCTGGTAATGTATCACTCCAATAGTACTTATTCTTTGAGACCCATATACTTTTATGTTTATACTTACAGAAACGTATGTACTCAATGTGAGTGGAACAAATTTTCCGGCAGTGAAATACAATGGTTTTTTAGATCTAACCATAGTGAATAACATTGCATTCTTAAAATCCTCATCTGCACTTAACCAGTCACATTCAAAAATCTTATATGACACTTGTTGAGCCTACAATCAAATGAATGTGTTTAACAGAAATATTTTTTCAGTACCTACTACATTATTTTAATATATCTTGCGGAATTTGTCATCTATCGCAGTATTCGAGGGTTTTTTTAAAGCTTTGAAACTGCGAGATGAATTGTTGGACCACGAACTTTTTTCATTTCAAACGTTTCATGAAGAAGAAAGGAGAGTCCAGGAGAAGGAACGACGACTTCCTGATCACTCCATTTTCATAGAGATAGTTATTTGTGTCGTAACAGTAATGAGGTTCGAATTTTTTTGATAATTTTAAAAAATATGAAAACACAATGCTTGATATAAAGCCTGGCCCAGACACAACGTCTTATCAAACGACTTATCGAATCAGACAAGTCGTATCAATAAAACGGCGCGTGTGGACCACAAAACGTACGTCTTGCATGATCGAAATAAGGTTGTACGATAAGTCGAAAATTTGAAGTGCGAGGGATCATTTTATGAAAATTGATTCGACAAGTTGGAACGTGTGGACTAACTTCCGTTTCATAGGAAATTGTTTCAGTATACCTTAACGTGGCACTAACCGTCACTAACCCAGCACTGTAGTGGAACACGTTTGATGCGATAATTACAGTCAAGCAAGGTCGGACATGGTTAGTACTTGGATGGGTTACCATGACAGGGAAAACCATCGTACAGGGCCCGTACAGCCTGCAGCGAAACACTTTATAGGGTGCACTTTATAATCCTTGGGTGAGTAGCATATCACAGCTCGCAGGCATTATACCAATGAGCACGAGGTATAATGTAGATATGCCGTCTTTCGGAGGAGACGTAAGACCGAGGTCCCGAGTCCATGGATGTTGGGCTCGTTAAAGAACGCTACCACTGGTTGGAACACTAGTGGGTTCGGCAAAATTTCCGGTTAGGGGTAGAGTGCTCCCGGCGTCGGTGATTAGCCTCAGTCGCAGAAATAGACCGACGTTTCCTATCCCGTTCGCCTTCAACAAAACCAACATTTTTTCAAAAAGTTCGTCACCCAAATTTTGACGCTTTGGCGTATTTATCATACCCACAAAAGAAAACAATCGTTCTACTGAAGCAGAAGATGGTGATATGGAGCTATACCTCAAAAATATTTGTTTAATTAAAGGGTAATCATTCAGCATCTCCAAAATTAATCTTTTATCTTCAAGATATTGCAAAAGGTTAAGTTGAATTTTTGTATTCGAATACTGGGATTCAAAAATGGTATTCAGAATCCAGAATACCAAGTACCGACAAAAAAAGTATTCAGTCGAATACCAAATACAAAATTCGAATAGTATTCGAATACCAGCCAAATGTATTCTGAATGGGATTCAGATTATCGTTCGATAAGACGTTGTGTCTGGACCAGGCTTAAGAGTCTTAATAAATCATTTGTTACCATGCAAGCCAATTTCATTCACTGGAAGCATATATATTAGGTATATACACATAGATTCAAAAGTTTTGCATCACCTTCTTCGGATGCGAAGGAATTTTTTTGCGCTTACAATTTTTTGTTGGCTTGTTTATCAATGTTTACCATTTCAATATGTTCCATATTTTTTGCAATATACAGATGTTTACAGTTTTTTTTTGTGAGATAACATTTTTAGTGCGATCATTTTAACTTTCAGGGCATTTGATTTTTACGATTTTAAGTGCAAACATGAATCGTCTAGTCATAAGTGAGATTGACCGTGCAAGAATAGTGGCTTTAGTTGAAGAAGGTCATTCTCAAAGGTTCGTGGTAAACAGAGTTGGCGTTTGGCAAAGTGATGTGTCTCGTGTATGGAACCGGTATCTACAGACCAATTCTCTTCGTGATAGACCTAGAGGCGGTAGAAGGCGTGTTACTAATCAGCGGCAGAACCGCTATATCCACTCAACTATCCGAAGAAACCCGACCATGGCAATACCAGCACTCCAAAGAGATATGAGACATGCGTTGGGAGTTCAAGTATCGATCTCGACATTACGAAGACGAATACTTGCGACAGGTTTGAGGTGTCGCCGACCAATAAGAGTGCCCAGACTACAACCTGAGCACAGAGTTCGCCGACTACAGTGGGCTCAAGAACACGCGGCCTTGCCTGGAGAATTTTGGAATTCGGTGTTTTTTTCCGACGAGACAAGGATTTGTTTGGTACAAGATAGCCATCGAATACGTGTGTGGCGGGATCCAACGAGAGTTGCTCAGCTTGCCCATGCTCGCCCCGTGCCGCCCTTCAGAGGAGGAAGTGCTATGTTTTGGGCTGGTATCATGTTAAATGATCGCACAGAATTAATTCATGTGGAGGCAACGATGACTGGTGATAGGTATCTCCGAGAGATTCTACATCCTCACGTGAGCCTATGGCGCGCTGCTGTTGGCAATTCCTTCGTTTTTATGGACGATAACGCCCGACCTCATCGGACCAGAGCTGTAAATTAGTATCTTGAAGCTGAAGGGATCAATCGTTTGAACTGGCCTGCCCTATCTCCTGACATGAATCCCATAGAACATGCTTGGGACATGCTTGCCAGGGCAGTGGCAGCACGCAGAAATCCACCCAGGAGCGTTCAAGAGCTTGTTCATGCGGCCCAAGAAGAATGGCGAAATATTCCTCAAAAGAATATCAATAATTTGGTAAACAGCATGGGCAAGCGACTTCAAGCTTGCATAAATTCTAGAGGTGGAAATACTCTTTATTAAAAGTTCTCAGGCAGGTTCTCACTCAACCTTTTCTTTAAAAAGAATCAATTTGTATTTAATTCATTTAATTTCTAAGAATACTTTTTATGTTTAAAGCAAGTTTATTATTGGATAATACAAATTTTTGACAAATATACACGTTTTTTTTATTGAAAATAATTATTTGATTAATCTCTGATCCATTTATAATGAACACATTTTTTTTCGGAGATTTAGGGTGATGCAAAACTTTTGAATCTATGTGTATTTTTTTCTATGTCAAGCCCACATTGTTATTAAGCATTATAAATAACAAATAGCCTGTTACACATGAGTGAAAAAAGTGCCTCCTTAATTATTGGCTTATTAAATAACGCAAGTGTATATACCCAAATAGACAAGCATGTATTTGTTATTTGAATCATAGGTAGTGGCAAAGATTTGAGGATTTTAGTAGAAAACGCTATAACATAGTACTGCAAATTATTCTTGAGTAGTGAAAAATTTTATCACATTTTATTTCTATTTACCTCTATTGTTACTTCATTTCCAAACATGCAGTACAAGGTTAATTGAAAACTCATAGCACACATGTATATAACTTCTGAAAGAAATAATTGGTCGCTCGGTGAAGTCTAAAAAACAATGGAAAATATCTGATTATATTATGTAGAATGAATTTATTTATTTTTCTTAAACAGTGACATGAATTGTTACTGAATTTTATAATTTATATTTCTTCCTTTCCTTTGAGTGTATATTTTGTTGCCTATACTAAAATCATCTTTTATTAAAAAATCAACAATTTGAAAAGCATAAGTCAAGTGGTATAGCTATTTTAACAAACAAATGTATTATTAAAAAAACTATAAATAATAAATATTCAATCTTCCAGGTTGTTAACCAACCTTATAATACACGTACCTACAGTTTCTCTCAAAAATCGTTCTTTAACGAATGGTGCACATTATTGAAGGTAAAAATGCATTGTGCACGGAAAAGATAATATTCAAATCATATTATTTGCTATACTCACCGAAGATACAAGATACAAACATGAACACAATATTACTAGTGTAGACAATATCTGCACCAAGGTTATGTAAGTGTGTACAGTCTCCAGATCCTCAGCAGCTCTGAAAAGTATACATAATAATTTTGAAGTATTATCTCATTTGAGGTATAGACTCCTAGTACTAGAGCATCCAAGTGGTCTCCTACTCAGTATGTTGGAAGGCGGAAGCATTGTATGACAAAGACTGGAATACAGTGTGCATTGGTACGGAAAAAGCATGATTTATACATAATTTTACTTCTTGAAATGGGTAGTGATAACATGCCCGCCAAAATTGACCACGATCAACCATACAACCTCCAGTTGAAATGAAATAGGATGGATAGATTCAGTTAGGATTGAACGCTAGTGTGATACACTAATATGGGTCCAATTTGACAGGACCAGGAGCTAGAGTCCATAGTGTCAGCATTTGAACAATGGAAAAAAATAGCACTGGATTCCCTAGCATGCTCCTAGATTGGTCTGGAACAGCCTACAAAAACTTTTAGCCCTTGCCAACCACAAAAAGTGGTTTACCAGCTAGAAAGTTATTGCAGGTGATGAAATGGCAAATATCCTAGCAAAGCAATTCATTTGTTAATAACAAATTACTGATTACTCCTAGGAGAATAAGTTTTATTTGTTTGCAATAATTCCAAGCACCTTATTGCATTAGATTTGTTTCATCCTGGCACCTCTTCGTGGTCGGCTACCTCTAATTTCTATGCGTTATTTTAAGGGTGTATAGCTCACCTAATAGCTCTGTGCAATTTCAAGTGGAATGGACTTTTCATTTATTATTTCATTTCGATCACTGAACTTACTGATAGACAAATTGCAAATGCTTAATGATTTTTGTCATTTCTTCTTTCATTTTTGCCTTTAAAGCATTAGAGTTGGATAGTCCATCTGGGGTTAAGCTCGTACCTTCAATTTTTTTGCAAGCACGTTCTCTAATAGAAAAAACGGCTCCTTGAATATTTTTTAAATGCATTATTACTGAATTTATGATATTCATAAAGAGAGTATCACTTGCTATTATGCTAAAATAAAACATTATATTAAATCATAATATAATAAAATTGTGCGATAAACCAACTGTTTAAATAGAACAAACCGTATAGGTCTTTGTGAACTAGACTGATTTCAAACAAGCGTTATACAGGGTGTGGCTCAAAAAGTTTTGATTGAAAGTAATAACAGTATAATGTCAGAAAAACACAAATAAGAAGTGTTAAATACATGAAATAAGCATATAGAATGATTCATCTTCTTTAAAATGAATTCATTATTTACCTGTAAGCAAAATAATACAACGGTATCGATTCATAAAATACAGCCAGGAAATAAGTGCCAGCAGTCGTGTCAATTTTAAATGGCATCCATGTGCGATACGGTAAATAGTTGGGTATGTAACTGTCGGGATCATTTTTGTCATATTTGATTGCGAGAACTAAAACTGGTAAGAATGAAGCTAGGAGACCAATTGTCGAAACCCAAAAATACAAAATAATATATTTCCTTCCAGTTTTTCGATAATACTCTGAAGTTTTACCAGGAAAAAAATCTTTTTCTGGACAACATTCATATTGAAGTTTGGGATCTTCTAATGCATGCATTATTCTTGCCATTTCGTGTCCGTGCAAGAAGAAAAATATCACCTAAAAATTAAATGATGAAACTTTTCAATAAGTTTCAAACTAACTATTTTTATATTCTGTAGTCTATACTTTCAATCTATTATATTATGCTATGTAGCTCTTGAACATAACAAAAGGGCAAAAATGCTTGGAAAGACTGGAGAAAGTAGTATCAGATACCTTACCTCGTTTTTTTCGGGACTTAAAATCATTCACGGTAAAATAAAATCCTTTACTGGTTCATAACTAGACATGCACCTCTTGACAATTCAGAATTCTAACTGAACTGGTTGGGAATCGGTTTGGATTGTGTCTCGCGAACAAAGCTAATACTTGGTTCTTTGCTAATGGTTAGAACTACATTAAGTCATTTATAGGTGAAAAGAAAAATCAATCTTCATTGTTAACTGAATGGGATATATGGCTTAGCTTTGATGGACAATGATAGGCATGAGAAGTATAGTCAGTACAGAGAATAAAGGCCGATGTCATGGTGAAAAATGGCCCCAAAGTTCCAAAAATCCGTTTTACGTTGATATCTACCGAAATATGACATTCAGAAAATTTTTGAGTAGGTATATTGAAAATAAAGATCGATCAATTATCTACAAAAATGGTCCCAAAGATGTATTTCACAACATTAATATTTTTTGCGTAGACGCGGGTTCAAAAATTCGGAATTTTGAGACTGAATAAATATGGCGGAATAAATATATATTCTTGACAACTTTAAGATCGAGGGGTTTGGAAATGCACTAATCTTCGTTTTTTGGAGTTGAGAGACAATTTTTAGATGGCGCCACCAAGTTCGCTTTAGTCGCGAAATGAGACAACCTGGAGTTCCAGATAACTTGATAATTTTTTTGGGGTTTGTGAGTGTTTTTTACTCGACAATAAGAGCTAGGGTTACCTCTATCAGATACTCAAACATTCAAATGTTTTAAATTGATTTATGCCCGACCCAAGTATCACTAATAGCATTGAAAATAATTAATTCTCCATTATGATTTGGTCCACCGCTATCAATATATGCTAAAGTAACTTTTGCTCACATCAGAAATTTAAAACTAATTGATTTTATTCAACAATCTACAATAAATTGGAAAATAGTTGAGTCTCTTGCAGTTTCCTCATACACTGTGACCGTAAAGTATGGAACAAATTCATTTTTAGCTAAACAGGCCATTTAAAAAAATAATCCTGAAACACGTCGATTTTTTATTTCAATTTACCGTAGTTTAAAATAATAATCTAATATACAGGGTGAATTACTTTCGAGTAATAACGTCACTGTCATTTTTTTAATGGAACACCCCCATTTTGTCTTAATTTTCGGAATACTCTAGCTAAGCTGATTCCAAAAATGTATCACATGTTGATTCCAATTGGTACAGGGTGGACAAAAATACAATAATTTTGTAGTTTTGTGTGTGCTCATAAAGTAACGCGTATAACATTCTTCATTAGTTAAATTAACAATATCATTAAAAATACTTATTGTCTAGCGGACAGAATATGATTACTTACATGACTTTATAAATGTTCGAACTGCAGCCCTTGCTGTATTTGACAGAAACCCAAACGGTGTACAAATTCTTGTTGAAGCTTGTTTATTGTGTCTTGAGAAATATTGTTTATTGCTGTCCAAATTCTCTCTTTTAATTCTTGAATATTTGCTATGGTTTTGTTTGATATACAACATTCTTCAGATGGCTCTACATAAAAGAATCCAAAGGATTGAAATCTGGTGACTTCGCTGGCCATTCAATAGGTCGGCGTCTACCAATTCACCTGTTCGGAAAACTTTCATCTAGGTACCTTCTAACATCTACATCATAATGTGAAGGTGCACCATCCTATTGAAACCATAAACGTTCATCAAAATCTTCAGGATAACGTCTGCTGGGAAACAAATAACGTAAAGTAGGTACGAGATACCCCTTAAAAACTCAAGGTACGTAGCACCGTTTAAATTACCTTCGATAGAGTAGGGTCCGATGATTCGATTTCTTACAATTCCAGCCCATACATTTACCTTTTGCGGGCATTGTGTATGATGTTCACGCATCCAGTGGGGGTTTCCTTTTGCCCAGTATCTACAATTCTGACGGTTAACCTCGCCATTTGACGGGAAAGTAACCCCATCAGAATAAATAATGTTTTTTATCAAGAGAGGGGCTCGGTGACATTTCTCCATCATTTTTTCGCAAAATTGGAATCTTCTATCGGGATCTTCTTCGTTTAATACCTGCACAAGTTTGATTTTATAAGGATGCCATTTTTCGAGCTTTAATAGTTTTTGTACCGTTGTTTTGCCAACACCGATATCGCGACTATTTTTATGCACAGAAGTGTGCGCATCTTCTTCGAAACTAAATAAAACTTCTAATGCTGTATCAGCATTTGCAGTGGGACGACCTGATTTGCGTGCATTTTCAACCGTACCAGTTTTTCGAAATTTCTTTTCAATCTTACTGACTGTTGAACGCGTTATGTCTTTCTAGATATTTATCATTAAACAAATTAAACTTCCATCTGAGTTCGCGATCTGTCTCCTTACCCAATCATCATAAGTATTTCAATTTTTTGTTTTACACCTAATTCCATTTCTACTTCAAATTAAATCCAAGCAATAACTAAAACATTCACGAATACCAGAAATATTTTAGTAGGTACTAAACTTCATAATCGTACCAATTCAATTTAATGTCTTCACTAATTTTTTGTTATAAGTAGATGTTGCCAGTCGGACTCCCGCACGAAGGGTACCGTACCTTTGTCTATAATAATGAATATTCTGCTAAATATCTCAAGCGTCTACCTGTTGTCGTTAGCAATATCAAGCAGAATAATTATTTAAAAATAATATTAACAATTAAAAAAACGCCAAGAAAACATTTTTGTATTCTGTGTAAAATTTTTATTTTAAAATTGCAAAGTGCTTTCGGCTGTTAAGCCATCATCAGTGCCATACCTGCAAGTAAGCAATAATCAAAGGTAATACCACGAGTGCTTCAAATTTTATCGATAATTTTTTTTTTCACGAAAACTTGTTTATTTGGCAAGAATATGAAAACAAACTGATTGATCTAAATTCGGTTTGTTTGAATGTTTTTGCCTCAAATAAACAAGTTTGAGTGATGAAAATAAAAAATTATGTGATAAAATTTGAAGAGCGAGTTGTATTTGGGAAGATTATTTTTTTCATAAATTTAAAATTTTGTATTACCTGAATGTTTAATATTCTCTTGGGCACTCAATCGGTTTGTGTTCATTTTTCAATAAACTTCGAAGCACTTTTAGTTGTCAATAATGACAAATTAAAAGTAAAATTTTGACGTTTTGATGTAAACAAGGTTTTATCGATGAGGAAGCAGAATTATCAGTATAATACCGAATGATTGGCTAGAATAATGTATTGCTATTGGTTAAAACCACCAAAATGTCAGATTTTGACAAGTGAAAAAAATTATCGTTGGGAAATTTTTAAAAGAAATCAGAGAAGAATTACTTACTCGTCAGATATGAAACAAGAAACCTAGTCAAATGTCTACAAAATATTAACGTCACTATTAAAATAACATTAAAATTAAAATTGTGACGTTAATGTGTTGTAGACATTTGACTAGGTTTCTTGTTTCATATCTGACGAGTAAGTAATTCTTTTCTAATTTCTTTTAAAAATTTTTCAACGATTATTGCTTACTTGCAGGTATGGCACTGATGATGGCTTAACAGCCGAAAGCGCTTTGCAATTTTAAAATAGAAATTTTACACAGAATACAAAAATGTTTTCTTGACTTTCTAGTCATGTGTACTCAGCTATAAAGATATTCAAATTAAAAAACGTCTTCACGGGGAATCGAACCCGTGTCTACCGCGTGAGAGTCTGGTATGTTTACCACTCAACTATCGGGGTTTAAACTAATTTAACGTCAGAAGTATTGAATAGTTTTATAAGAGCTGATGTCCATCGATAGTCCCTTAAATACCCATTTTATTCTGTTTTTAGTATTTGTTATTAATTTATACGGATTGTTTTATTTAAGTTTATTTTTGTAAATGAATATTTTTGATCCAGTGCTTCTATGAGAGACTATTTTTGACAAATTATTTTGACGTTTCATTAAATTGGAAAAAAGATGAGTGGCGAGTACTAAACGCGAATGCTGATTGGTGGATTTCATATACGTTCTAGGATGTATATGAAATCATACACGTTCAGTTAACAGATATGGCCTACATTTCCATTCTGTAAACTGTGCAGGAAATGGATAATATACATGTGGGTGTAGAAAAACTAATTTGTATTTTGATGGAAGTTCAACCTCATTGAGTTCTGTGAATGTCAATAGTATTGATTTAAATACCATTTCCTAAGATTTGAAAAATCGAAATATGTATTAATATTTCAAACAATACCAACGGCACTTTCCATTTTAATTTAAAAATTTGACATTGTTAAATATTGTCCGAATAAAAGTTTTGACGTTACAAACTACTCTTCAGATCAATAATAAAAAAATTGTTATTTAGACCATAAATTTAGACTTCGTTTCTCGAGTTGTTGATGTTGCCACGGTAACTTTGAAACACGCTGCGGCGTGCTTTAAATAGATAAAACGGTTCACCAATAAAAAAAAGGATGTTAGGCGTTACTTTATGAGCACACACAAAACTATTGTATTTTTGTACATTTTTGGAATCAGCTTAGCTAGACTAATCTGAAAATTTTGTGTGAAAATGGGGTGTTCCATTTAAAAAAAATGACGGTGACGTCATTACTCGAAAGTAATTCATCCTTTATATTAGATTATTATTTTAAAATACGGTAAATTAAAATCAAAAATCGACGTGTTTCAGGATTATTTTTTAAAATGGTCTGTTTAGCTAAAAATGAATTTGTTCCATTCTTTACCGACACAGTATATATATAGAACAATTTGACCCTATTTAATTATTATAATAACTGATGCGGTCATAGTATTGTGGATACTAATTTATGACATGTCTTGTTGTAGCATTCTTGGCCTCAGGGTCTGCTTATTTATGGCCTCTAATCCCTACATGTGCCTTTGCTCTTCACATTGATATTCAATCAATTACGATGAGATGCTTTTGAATGATAAGAACAATATGTTGTTGAATATATACATGAATAGATTAAAATACCGATAGCAAAAATTTGGTTTCAAAATTTATACATTACCTTAATAGATCCCAGGACATGAGTCATTGTTACACTCATACTTTTTATAAATTCATATTTGTTGGAAAAGTTCAAATACAAATCCAGTAACTCAGTACCAGTAAAATAAATATTAACGAATAAGAATGTAGCAATTCTATAAAATGTGTATAAAGCTTGAATAACCTTATTCTTATTCTCAGGCTTCCATAATGCAACACATCTCAACACCAAACGATTTAATTGAAAAAAATCAGTAGCGTACTTATCGTCCTGTGTTTCCATCTTAACACGAAATGTTTTATGGAGTTGTTTGAATCAGAAGATATTTAAATAGGAATCCAGACAACGGTAGTCTTTAATTAAGCTAACAGAAAATTACGTTTTACTTGTAATAATGAGGATATCAAATTATATACTACCAAGCATGTTAATTCACATTTACTTTGATGAAAAACATTTATTTTGTAACTATTAGGAATAAAGCTGAATAATGAATAATAAATCTAGATTTATTGAATTGAGAATCTTCTTTGTATTTAATTTTCATATCTATCGTTTCAATTTTATTGAAGTTCGGTACTTTTTCACTAAAAAATACGTTCTTTCTCTTTTTCTTTTGACATCAAAGATAATAATACTACCAGGGCGACTAGGCTTTTCTGGCAATGCAGAAGAGTAATGGGCAAAGCCTGGGAATTACGACCTGAGGTGGTTCACTGGCTTTACACAACTGTGATAAGACCAACGATCACCTATGGAACAATAATCTAGTGGAGGAGGACAGAAGTGTCCTCAGCAGTAAACATATTAACTGCAATCCAAAGACAAGCCCTCTTTGGTATTACTGGGGCAATGAACAGCACAGAGACGGCATTAATGGAAGTCCTTATTGGACTTCCTCCTTTGGCGATTTTTGCTGCATTGATGAAAACTTCAGAAGAGGATATACCGGACAAAAAATTATAATTTGCACTGGCAGCCAGGCTCAGCTTAAAGCTATCAGAAATCCAACAACTAGGTCTAAAATGGTAAAATACTGTAAAGAATCGCTTAAGATGCTGGTAAGAGACAACAAAGTGTCTCTAATATGGGTGCCGGCACATGAGGCGATTACAGGAATGATCAGATCAGCTGGCTAAAGAAGGCTTTATAGAAGCCTGTACAGGTCCGGAACCGTTTTGTGGAATCACAAAAAATTAGATGAGGGGAAGTCGGTAACTGGCTAGTTAAGGAACTCCAACTCAAATGGAGGCTGACACAAGGACACCTCCATCTACTGAAGGAGTAAGACAAGGAATTCTCGTCCAGGCTTTTGAAACTGAGTAAGAGAAATTTGAAGACAGTTACCGACCTGGTGACTGGACACTGTACCCCGAGGAAGCATCTGCACAGGCTGGGCAAAATTAGTGAATCTATGTGCAGAGAATGTGAACTATACGAAGGAACACCCAATCACATACTCTGCTTCTGTGAGAACTTACAAGGACTCAGACGGAAGCACTTTGGAGTGGAAATAACACAACCATCACAACTACTGAAGATTCCTCCAGATAAACTGGTGGCCTATATAGAAGACTCGAACCTTCTGGAATGGAAATAGGTGGATAACATAGGTAGTGGTACAAAGATTCAGTTCAAGTGCCTGGGCTGTTGTGTCCAACCCAAGCGTATGAATAAATGACTAATAATTATATTTATTTACATCGGCATGGTACAAGTACAAAGTAAAAAAATTATAATATACAGCATGGACTACCACTCCAAAACAGGTTCACAATAAAACCTACATACTTATGTTAAACGGGTCGAAGAAACACTGAATATCAGTAGAAATCGAATCATTAAAGAATATTTAACCGTAAAAGACTACCTACAGAAAATGGGACGACCAGCTTCAGACTTTGTGACTTGGATATCGAGACCGAAACCTACATTACTGAGAGGCATTGAACTTGAAAACAAAAAAAAATTTAGTAGACGCCTATGTGCCTCCTGGATTATATGGAACACATCCAAAGGACGAGGATAAATGTGGAAATAGGATACATAAAATAGCAGGCTGCAGTGCTCCCAACATGGGGTCTGCTCAAAAATAAACTAACTTTATGTTTATATCCTCATTTATATTAATCAATTATATGTATATCATATCACAAAATGTTACCCTGAACACTATCTGACTTAATGCTACTAAAATTAATACTAGTGGACGTTAATACCTATAAATTTTCAGTCTATTACATCATTTAATATCAAAATTAATCAACAATTTCAAAATAAAACTGAGCAATTCAAACAGGTTAACAATGTTTCTGTTGTATTTAGAATACATTTTTTATATCACTATAGAGCACTTATATAAATGGAACTGTTTCTAATTAACTCCACTTTTTACTAGTGTTGCCGCCGAGACGAGATGAATATCGTATATCGTCTCGTCTCGTCTCGCCCTTTCTCGGCTATACAAGATAAAATGAATCTTTCGTGATTTAAACCAACTAAAGTGAAGACCAAGCAAAATTTTAACGCGTTTAGGTAAGGTTTTATCATATTTTACATAAATTGTGTGCAATATATGTCAAATAGAACAGAACCTAACCGAAATGCGTTGAAACTTTCTCGTCTCGTGTCTGAGCTTTATTCGATAGAAAATATCTCACCCGTCTCGTCGAGAAAGACCGCGAAATGAGAATCTCTCGTCTCGGCGGCAACACTAGAACAAACCCTACATACTATGCTGTTCAATTTACAATATAAAAGTTGAGGGTATTTCCAGTTAAACCGAAATATTTAGGTAGGAGTAGAAGTAACAGCTCTAATGGGTCTATTCTGTAAGTAGGTATGTACGATGCCGTTGATGAATGAATAACGTTAACGAACGATAAATGTTATTCTGTATCCAAAATGCTAACGAATTGCTCGTTAGAAATCGCCGTTCACGAACGGCAGCCAAAAACGTCACTTTGGGTATAAAAATTTGTCTATTTTTGTGATAAGATTAATTATTTCGGTGAAAATTATGGAAATTGTTGAAAAGGAAATATTTATTTTTTCTTACTTATTGATGGAATATTTTCAAGTAAGAAATTCGTAACCTCAGCTCATTGACATGTAAACGTCAATGCCTTAGTTAAGCTTCCATAACCTCAAATTGCAGTTGAAAGTTGAACAACGTTGTCACATTGCAAACTATTTCAAAGTTGGTAAAAATATTGACCTTAAAAACGTTAAAAAAACTATCACAGTCCTTTATTATTCACATTGTTTGTTCTGTTTGTTTGTGCAGTATGAAAAATAACATAGTAGTGTAGATTTTGAAAATATAAACGGATATGTATTTATATAGAATGGATATTAGCGACAATCTTCATCACTTAATTATAATATAATTCAAAAATATGACAATGCTGTGCTCCCCATTTGCAAACGTCCAACTCTCGTTACCATCAGAAAGTGGTCAACGAAAAAGATTCAGAATAACTTTCCAAAATTTTTCGTTCACACTTCCAATCGTTTGTAAACGAAACCTTTGATGAATGAAATATTACAGAATAGACGCCTAAACACAGCATAGTGGCCTAAATATGATTACAACAATTAAAAAATTGTTTGTGCTTCAAAAATCTACCGAAAACTAAATCATCATAATTTGTTGACGTCAAATGCATCAATCTCCACCATCCCTATCATTTTCTGCATTTTTTCTTTTAATAACTTGTGATTTTACTGGACTTGTGGTAGTGGAAGACGTTATAGGTCTAAAGGAAAATTTTCTACTATCACTAATATCATGTCCTATTGATAGGTTTCTAGCTGAATTGGTGGGTGAATAAGGCGGTGGAGAACTTAAAACATGCTCATCTACTGGAGTCATTGAAAATCGTCTGGGCTTAACTAATATTCTCATAGGAGGCACTAGAGAAGTTCTTCTGTTACATAAGGGTTTGACCATAGAAGAGTATTTGGGAGGAGTTAAGGAAGCAACGCCATTTTTTCTTTTAGGTTTTGCACCCGCATCTTCGTCTATACTGATGGCATTAAGTGCTCTAATAAATTCCGCTATTGATGTTTGTTCCAAAAGATTCTGACTGAAACTGTTGTTGATAACATCAATTTTTGTAGGAACAATACTGGGATTGACAGCTGTACTAACAGGTTCATCTAAAATTTGTTTCTCAATATCAAATTCCTTGATATCGGTTTTTTTTAATCTACTGGATACATTTTTCTGGATTCGTTGAATAAGTGAATTGTTTTCCCATCTCGGCTCTGACAATGGAACAAAAGACATGGCTCTTTTTCGCTTGAAACCTTTAAGTGCCCTGGATGCATCACTACCATACCAAGTTCTAACAGATTCATCGACATCGTACAGTCCCGGTGGCTTGACATCACTAATAGCTCTTCGTCGATGCCCAGGTGGACATGGAGAGAGTTCATATCTTTCACTAGCTAGTATTTCATCGTCAGAGAATCCGTTTATGCCTCTATCATCTCTGTTTGTAGCAGTTACTAAGCTTAAAGCGTCAACAACTTTAAGTAGAAGATCTTTTTGTTTCATGAGAGCATCAGAAGGTCTAAATGTTCTTTCTTTATCTATTTTGTCTAGCTCAGACTCTGACTGAACTCTTTCCAAAACGTTATATTTATAACATTCTGACATTGCACGTTTCCTAGCCAAGTTGAACGAATCTTTGTTCCTCCAAATTGTCAAATCTGGACAGCTCTGACTCCTTTCTAGGCATTTTGGAGTATATTCAAATTCTCCTTTGTACACTGGCTTTACTCTCATAAATAGAAGTTCCTGCAACATACTTCTCAATTCTCTTTGAATTCTGAGAGGAGTTCGCTTAACAGTTTGAGATAATAATTTTTCAATTTTTGCTATTTGTCGACTCTTCATACCTTTGGTGATGAAACCGATTATCATAATTACATAACCTAGTCCTCCTATCACCCATACTAACAAAAATATGTGGTAGAACAGAAAAACCCACGGATGGAAATTATGGATATTTGATGTGCCTGGAAAAAAATATAGATATATATTAGTATGCAATTAAATAATAGGAGCTGTAACAACATAAACATACACATTCTTCAAACTAATAGGGTGTTCAACTTAAAATAGATAATTGTTAATGATAAGGTTAACTCTATTTTAAAAATTTTATAAAATCCGCCTTTCAGATTTTGAGGTTTTGAAGCTGGTCACATATTTTAACATGAAACAAAATAATAATAAGATAGTAACTCAAATTGAAGGAGAATTTTTGGTTATACAAGTAGTGACAGTGATTTTCTTGCATTCACAAGTGGTTTCATCTTGATTTAAATGTTTGATAAGGTCGAGTAAAAGCTTTATGCCTTTTATTGATAATTGCTTCAAATTCAAATTCAAATTGAACAAGGTAAAAACAGAGCTATAGATATCCGATATCGACATTTTTATCCTGAACAAGTTCAAACATTCCAATGGAGGAGAAAGAAGAAGTGAGACATGGAACAGCAAATGAAGACTTTGGACAACTTCACATTTAAACTAGTAACGTATCTGCATTTCAAGTTTTTGTTTCAAGTAATCTTTTTCTATCAATATGGAGACTAAGGGTGAAATTCATAGTCGACACTTGAGGGTCACTCATACTTCACTCATCCTTATTGTATGCAGAGACATTTATCAGGCGAAAAGTGAGGTTGAGTTTTAAGTGTAACTTGAGTGAAATATGACTACAGGCTCCAGCTCCCTTGAGTGAAGATTTCTCTCGTGTGCCAGTGACACCCTTGCCTTTTCCTTTCCAGCTAAGCTAGCTACTTTCTATAAAAGAATATTTACGAACCAGCTCACTTAAGGCTAGTTTATTGCTAGAGGAATAGAGACTTCTCTTGTTTTCTATTTTTCTAAGAAATAATGAATTTTAATGAAATAATATCAGCTACTATGAAAATTTTAAATGAGTATCTAAAATTATCTATTAACAGTAAAGAGCTAAACTGAGAATTAAATACTTACAGAGGGCTAATACACGAACTGAATACAAATTCGAATATGAATGCAATGCAACAGATGTCAGATCACAGATGAACGTTAAAGGACATTCAAAAATCACAATTGTTTACCAAACGCAACCAAAAGTTCCTAATAATAACATTGATGCCAAACTTTCTCCACTCAATTTGAAGTATTACTTGAGTAATGACTGTGGATATGAAAAGTCGCCTCGAGCTAAACTCAACCTAAGTTGAGTTTGAGTATGAGTGATTCTCAAGTGTCGACTATGAATTTAATTTCCATTTTATTTATTAATATCTCATTCGTAACTCATTATATAATATCACCTAATATCCAAACATGGAGTGAAAATTTCAAGTTGAACACCCTATTATGATAAAATTAAGTGAATTAAAGGAAATGAACTGATATTTATCTGGGGAATTGGTTACCCTGACTCGTAAAGTTTACCATTATTTGCGTAAGCACGCTCAAACTAGACATGCACTAGACACTTTCATGTGCGAGACATGCCAACCCCAAGCTTCAAAAAGAACTATATGGGTATCCCAAAAATACTATATGTGAAAGAGATGAAGAGATTCATTGAACTTTTTAGAGATTATATGAACTTGTTTTGATATTTTGATTTTAGTGGTGCTTATATATTTTGTGATAAATACTTTATATCAATAATCAAACGTGTTGTGCTGCGATTGAAAAGCCGCCAATTTCACAGCTGATTTTGTGTGTATTTCAAGCTTTTGTAAAAAATGCTGTGAAACCAATATTTTCATTGCAATAAAAATAAGATGTTCTGCCTGAACGAAGACCTTTCATTTTTCCTGATTAAAAGTTTGTGATACTTTTTGGTGTCCTATTCCAAAAATAGTGGACAAAGTCACTTCATCTATATCTATACTTCTATGGCAAGGTACTAATATTATAAAGAGTAAGGATTTGTATTTTTGTATGTAACGAATAAACTCGAAAACTACTGAATTGATTTCAATATTGCTTTAGTCGCTAGAAAGCTACATCATTGAAGACTGGACCCATTATGATAAAAAGTTTGTGTGAGTTCGAGTAAGTTATTATAATTCTTGAATACTGTTTACCACTAATGGTTTCATTTAAAATTATTACACTGGTCTACAGTGGTTTTGTTGCCCCAGATATGAAAATGATTTTGGGTCTATTTATGCCCACAATTCATGAAACTATCAATGATTTTGAAAGATTTGCTGATTTTTTTTAATGGTCATATTCATTTAACATTACAAAAATCAAAAAAAAACGAGAAACAAAATAACATAATATATTTATAATGACAGTTATGTTTTAAGAAATTAGGATACATTGAAGAAAAAAAAGAGGAAAATGTCGAAAATATATTTAATATTTTCATAAAACGCCTTTTATGAGCTTTTTTTATAATTTTTCATGGGACAATCTCTTTTCAAAGACCAGCAGTAATCTGCTATCATGTGACAATCCCATCGACTCTGATAGCGCATTGAGAACTTTCATGGATATATTCGTAATCTGGGCACTTGAAAACCTTAAAATTCGCGATGATATCCTGGGCAACAGAAAAAAAGTTTCTTTTTGTAGAGCTGTGTTATTATAAGAATTACTGAGTGAAATTATTATTTCCCTTCCCCTTCCTAATGTATGTTTCAGATAAGTCCATGTGAACTTTTTTATCAAAGTGGTCCATCAGAGATAAAAAATTTAACAAAATTCAAATATAAACAAACGTTCTATGCAAATTATTACGTTTTGCCGTTCAAATAAGTGGATAATTAGCAAAAATAAACTACACTTTGGCATTTTATCTTATTTTAATATACGTGATAATACACTGTCGATAGATTACTTATTGAAAATGATTATATAAAGTTATTATTACTTAGAATTAATGGGGAATTCACATCATGAACCAGTTGTTTTGCAACTGCTCGTCTTCAGTGGCAGATTCGGTCCTTATAAAGGCATCGTGAAACACACACCACAGAAGACAAAGAATATGGAAGAAGACCGCTGGAGATCAAATCACCGTAGTTACGCAGCAGAGTGGAAGACCGCTTGGACCCAGCCAACAGCAATGCGTTAGCCAATTGGTGTAATATTTGTGGAGGTTGTTCAACTCTATTATTTGATTGCCTGGACATTTCAGCCCAAACATGTTCGATGCAATTCATATCTGGTGAGCAGGGTGGCCATCCTAATAAACCTATGATGTTCTACCAGGTCGTTCACAAGAAGTCTTGTTCGGTGAGAACGAGCATCATCATAAAAACAAATCCTGCGCCAGCAAATGAACCCTTAAACGACCTTGAACTTGTGTTGTTGGTCGTTCTCTGAACTCGCAGCTGCAACAAGTCGACTCCATGCTCGACTGACGACGTTTTGAGAAACATTTGAACGCGAAACGCGTAGCAACTTTTTGCTGGGATACACCTTCAAGTATTCAACGCACTGCCTGTAATCGTCTTAGAGACATAACTTTAACATAATAAGAAGACTTATTCGTAAAAACAACAGTGATACAACTGGTAACAGCTTTTCTCTTCTTCTAGAATATAACCCATATTTTTCAGTTAAAAGGTAGAAGACTATAGATAAATGGTCATATACACAGCATACGCATTGACAACGTTTTTAAATGAAAAATTATTAACCATTTCAATTTATATGATATACATACTTATAGTGGTTATTTGCTTAATAGATAGATAGATGATTTATTGTGTATAAGAATTACATCTTTTCACAAGAAGTACGGCTATACAATATTATAATTAAATAGATGAATTATTCGTTCATTATGAAAGCACGCAATTTTCATGCGAATCCAGAAGTAGCACCAAATCATTTAAATTCCTTAAATTTGAAAACAACTGCGTGTCCCGAACACCACTATATATTGGGCATTCAAGCAATATATGAGTAAGAGAGTCGGCAACTTGTAGATTGCAGATTGTACAGTAGAGATGTTGATTTTCGTTACTTTTGAGTAATCACGTAATCAGTACTAATCGTTACTTTGGTATAAAGTAATCATTTGAAATATTCGTTACTATGATTACTTTGATTACTCCGATTATTGCTATTGAAGAGTATACGAAATACGAACGAGTAATGCTACTATATTACATATACACGCTTGAATTATTATGTGATAAGGGCTTGTTTCAGGCAAGACACTTAGGGCAGGGTCCCGCAGGATTAAGAAAAATATTGATTATTGCAAAATATTGTTATTATTGTTATTATCAACAAACAAACATTTAGTACTTATCGAGATAACATGTAGGTAGATATAACAAAATAAAAAAAATAAAACGAAAAATACATAAAATGGATCCTAAGTTCGTGGATCGGCAGCACTCACAAATATCAAAGCTCATAGTCATTGCCAATGCTTTGCTTTCAATTTCGGTATTTTATTTTGTACTCCTATTCATTTTGCATGAAATTCGTACGTAATATCACATATTTATCACTCAACGGTATGATTGCAACACAACACACACCGATGCGAGATACGAAGTAATACCGTTGAGTGAAAAAATAATCATTCAACGGTAATACTAAATACCTTCTTAACGCTTCAACCGATGCATCGTCATCGTACGAATTGTACGTGATGCCGAAAAAAACAAAGTAATCGAAGTAATCAAAGTAATCACTAAGCTGTTGAGAGAGTATTCGTTACTTCGGGTATCACCGAGTAACGAGTACTCGTGTATCGTATCGTTACTTTTTCAACACCACTATTTTACAGATATCCACAGTTGACACTGGATACACAATACCACGTGAGGTTATCCTTAACGATTCTTCACTACACGTTCGCAATTGAGCAGTTACACGGCAAATATAAATTGGATCTAAAGTATTTAGATAGAATGTCCCGGCATCATATTTGGATAAATGTTTATATTTGCTTAATAGCAGTTTAGTGTAACAATTGTCATATTTAAGTAAAGCGTGTTATCTAAATAGTAGTTTGATGAAATGAAATTTGATGAACGCCTAGCGAACTACCAGGCGGTTTCTAGCCAGCTTACCAGCATCAATAAAACTTATAGTTGTATCAGAAATATCGTATCGTTGAATACAAATAAGATGATAATAATTTTAACTTGAGAATGTATTTGTGTGCACCCTACCTGCGACGAAGTCTCCAAAGCCAATGGTCGTTAAAGTAACAAACGCGTAGTAGACTGCAACATCATACGACCAGTCTTCAAAAAAACTTATTATCGTCGAAGGTAGGAATATAAAAAAAGTTAGTCCTGGTACTGCATATAAAATAATCTGTCCTATGAGTCCAAGTTTAGCTGTGTTTTTCTCTAAGCGCAGCTTTTTCCACCTTTGATAGAGTTTTGTGAACTAGAAAGAGGATATTATTGAATAACAAAGTATGAAATTGAAATAGCAATACAAAATGGTTCATTTTTATGTAAGTCATGGATTCGGCATATCAAAATATTCAACCCAAGGTATAGTAAACTAGAGGGTGAGGTTTAGGGGAAAGTGAATTGGAAAATGTATTCACATTAACGGTGGACGGGTATAAACAGGATAATAATTTTCAAAAATACATCAGTTATCGATATCTGGCACAGTACATTATTTTTTGTTCCAATAACGATATGAAAAACGATATACAGGTTCGGCCAAATGTTTATATTCCAAATGTAGAATCTTATATAGGGCAGGTCCACGACAGTTGACAGTTGACAATATCCCTGAGGAAAAGCAATAAACTCAAAAACACGATCAATTATTATTAAACAACAAACTACTATTAACCTATATTATATATTATTAAATATGCAAGCTCAACAATTTGAATAACTTTAAAAGTACACTGAAGCAAAACCAACTAAACTCAAACGCGATCTATCATTATAAATCAGCATAACCTCACTATTAAGTACCACGTGCTCTAAACGCTTTGTTTATTGTTTTTCCTCAGGGGTGTTGTCAAAATTGCTTGTGACATCACGTGGACGTGCCCTATAGGAGCAGCAGTGAGCACTGTACATAAAATGATAATCTGCAAGAGAGAACAGCATACTGTCCCTCCACGAAACACCCACTTCTCTATACCTTCATTGTCTCTGTTATTTCAGTGTACTGTACTACAATGCAACTTTCCAATATTTTCGAAGGCTTATAGTTGTATCAATATATATTAAGATTCTCCAGATTTTTGTCAATAAAGTTGTAGGTAAGGTCATAAACTATTGATATTGCTTCAAAAAATAATAATACATATTTTACTGTAAATTGACCTTAATGCTTAAAGTTTAATGAAAATTCTGACCTCATATCAATCACTTTATATAATATTGTCACATTAACAACCGCTTGTATAAATAATTCACATCATTTTAAATACTTCAACGTCAATTGTAGTGGAATATAAAATGATGTGCACGGATACGATCTAAGGTGACCTCCCAGATGCGAATAGAAAATCCTATTTTAAATAGTTTGTCACTCTTACAATCCTTATACGTCTTTCAATTTATCAATGTTCATCTCAAGAATTGCTCACAATTTCCGGTAGATTAGATTAGAATTGGAGTGGCTTTTTGTCCTATCCCACTGCGACCTTTGCATATCTATTGTGGTCCTCCCCATATTTAGAGCTCAATATCTAGCTTTATTCTTTTTATTAGACTCAATAGCCTGGATACCGCCTCCTTTGCGTAGCTCTCTGCCCTCGGCTTTTCTTCTCCGAGTAAGTGAAACCGCACCCTTGCTAGGCCTTCGCACTCACAGAGTATGTGCTCCGCGGTTTCGTCTTCTTCCTGGCAGAACCTGCCTAGGCTGTCATCTGCTAGGCCAATTGTGTGCATATGTTTCCTCAGCCTACAATGTCCGGTCAGCATTATCAGTACTGCTTGGCTGTTGGAGTAGATGACGATTCTTTGGTTATCCACCTCCTGCCTCATCAACTCCTTTGCACAGCATTGCACCGCCATTACCTCTGCCTGAAGAAAGTAGCATGTTTCCCTAGGCTTAGAGAGATCGTGATCTTCTCTTGTACCCCATATATTCCGGCTCCTACTCCGGAGTCTGTTTTCGAGCAATCAGTGTACTAGTTGAGTTATAGGAGGCCCTGCTTCCCAGTCTGGAATGTAAACTGTATAGTCGTTTTTAATACTATATTGTGGGGCAATATGATCCGTTGGCATTACCAGTACTGGATCTGCCTTTATTTCTTCATATAGCTCTTTGTAGACCTTACCAAGTTCTTGGCTTATCGGAGAAGGTCCCTGTAATAATCTGTGACCAACAGATTTTGCATTTCCTTGAATGAGAATATGCAGTGGTGGTAGGTTTACTATTACCTCCAGGGCCGCAGTCGGAGTCGTTTTCATGGCCCCTGTGATACTTAAGCAGGCCTGCCTTTGACTACCACTTAGCTGCCTCTGCGCTCCAATCTGCAGTGTCCTGGCCCACCAGACAACTGATCCATAGGTTATCATTGGCCTCACAACCTGTGTATATAATCATTTGGTCATGGTGGGATTTAATCCCCAATTCTTTCCACACATTTGCCTGCACCTTCCAAGGGTGATTCTGGCCTTGTGTGTGTTTTTTTTTCAATGTGGGAGTTCCATGTGAGCTTTTGGTCAATAATCACCCCTAGGTATTCAACTTTTTTCGCAAATGGAATTTCCACTCCGTTAATTTGCGGCTTTTGTAGTCCTTGTGATTTTCTCTTTTTTGTAAACGGTACCAGTGTAGTTTTGTGGGGGTTCACTGCCAGTTCTTCCTCCCTACACCAACCACTCACTATATCTAGCGCCCTTTGTGTGCGCTCTGATATTGTGTCTGGAAACCGTCCTCTTATGACGATAGCAAGATCGTCCACATACCCCAGGCACTGAATACCTTTATCTGAGAAGCGTGTCTACTAGAATCGCCCACAGAATGGGCGATAAGACGCCTCCTTGAGGACAACCCCTTTCCACCCCCGCTATGATGGTTGCCTCCCCCAGGGTGAATGTGATTATCCTATTCCCTAGATTAGCTGCAAGCCACCCGCAGATGATGGGTTCGACCCCTCTTCTTTCCATACACCTTGTTATAGATATTGGAGAGGCGTTATTGAATGCTCCCTCTATATCCAGAAAAGTAGCTACTGCTATTTCCTTGTCGTTGATCGACAATTTTGTCATTTGAATGATTTGTTTCCTTAAAGCAGTAATTTTTTTGAGTAATGCAAGAAGTAATACAAGAAGTTTTCGCTCCTTCTTCTCAACCATGGTTTCCGAATTACTCTCATGTTTATAGCTTTTCTCTTTCATGTAACATTTATTATTAATAATAATAAAAATTCTAGATCCATATTTATATTTTGAACAGTGAAGGATGAAAATACATACCTTCATTTAAAAGTTAAGGAGGCTGTCTCCAACTGCAGTGCGCATGATCACATCCTGAATAAATTATTAAAAATTTGAGTGTTGCATACATTTAATTTTATAGCTTCAATCCCAACTTTAAAAAAATAAAAATGTAACTAGAACTTGTGATAAATCATTAATAATCATAAAAGGGCTTTAAAAACAACTGAACACGTTTCCCACAGAACATATTATGTAAGATGGGATGATACAATCACTGAGCTATAGAATTACAGTATAAAGAGAAGATCCAAATGAATTTTAGTCTAATTTACCCAAAATCAATTGCCCCTTAATTTTCCCAAAAATTGTTAAAGCAATTAGAAACTTTTTTGCGCGATTGATCTTTTTTGTTTATTTACAGCATCGGTTGTCAGGACGGTAGGTTGTGTTTACTGGTTGGTCTAACACGTCGGTGAGTGATTCACTTACCGTTCAGACGTCGGTAAGTAAATTACTTACCGACGTCTTAGCCCTACATACAGTTGGTCCTAAATAATATATTACTTCATTCATTACACAAAAGAAACGAAAAAAAAAAAAAAGAAGATTTGTGTGTTTTTAATGAACAGAACCGAACAGAACAATATAAAAAGTAATAAACCAAAATGCAAATTAAATTTCAAACTGATCGAGAATTATAAATGTCACTTTTGACATTTCGTTCATTTCGAAGAAATTTAAATTATTTTATTCCAATATTTATTTCAATACGATCTCGCAAAAAATGGTATAAGCATCTCGAACGTTAAGGGTAATGCCGGTCTCCAGCAAAATTGGAGGCTGAGCGTAGTTGTCGACCGGTATACAACACTTACCGTTCTTAATAGTACGTACTTAATATACTATAAAGCCATTTATAATTTGAAAGGGAAATTGAAATTGATTTTTCGACAATAAATCTTGAAAAAGAGTAAGAAAAAAAGTGTTTTTAACTTGAGCGCTGGAAAAAATTTTAAACTAACTTTTAAAAATTATTATTCATTGAACTACCACTCCTACTCCATCGATTGCAAAAAACCATATCTTAAGGATGTTGATGTTCATAAAATGAATGGGTATTGAAAAAATATATACATATAAGAGATAGTGCGACCGCCATTTTGAATTTTGAAAATTTAAGGAAACAAACTTTTTTTGAAACATTTTCTTTATATTTCCCCATACTATCACTTCAATTTTGTCATTTTAATAACACTTATTGCTGAATAAACAAAATTCCTAATTACTTAACAATTTTTTAATCTGAATTGATCTGAAAGTTTTTTTTCCTGAATCCACCTTTATCGTTTTTTAGTGCTTGAGATTTTTCACAATTTTTCTGTCCATAATTCTTTTGTGCGAGCATAATTGAAAGGAATATCCGCGTGAAAGACTTCAATTTCAAGTGCTCTACGTTGTGCTTGCAAGCTGCACCGCAAACTTCAACGGACCTTATTCGAGAATCCAGACAAATTATCTGGGGTTGATATGTCTTTAATTAAGAACCTATAATATTCCTTTTCGGAAAAATTTGTTTGAGTCCTCACTTCCCTGGAATGTGTTCTTACGATCGTTCAAATTTTTATGAAGAGAATAATCAGAGTGCAGTACCAATATGAAGACAAATCAACTTTCTTCAAGATTTATTGATATACAAAACGTGATAATTTCTGTAAATTAGTTAGTGGGCTGGATTTTTGTATATTACAAATTCTGCTTACCAAACCTTCAAGTTTTAATTTAAATTTATTTTTTTCAAAAATACAGATATCTAGGTGTTTCATTGCCACTTTAATGACAAACAAGGAGCGGCATATAAGTAAATTGCATAGGTACTAAATAATATTTAAATAAAAGTATAGTATACGTGAATGCATTGTCAATAGGTTTTGTAACTGAACGTACAACCAATACGTGATATTTATATGAATTATTAGAAAAAAATGTTGACCCAAATCATTCTTATTGTTTGCCAAAATATTTTCGAATTTTTTTAAGTGGATCGAATAGTGACCAAACCAACAATGTAAAATTGCTGGTATCAATTTTGTAATAGAAAAATCATACATTATTCGGATGCAATTGTGAAAAAGTATCCATCGAGATGCATTTTCCCTGAAATTAGAGTTGAGTTGTTTCGTTGGAATCTGAGCAAACGCAAATTGAAAGAACCACAAATAAAACCAGTAATTGATAAACGGAACTATAGATGTCAAGATAATAGTATAACACCTCACAAATTTGAAGATTACTTTTCAAAAAGTAGACCGTTCACTTAGAAAAAACATCTACTTCTCAGGATATATGCCCCTACAGACAATAAATTACAGCTCGAAGTTAAGCGGGGTTGGGATATCTTCACGATATCTTCACTGGTTTGTAAATTGTAAGGGACTTGAATACAGGTTTAGGCGTACTTGCGCCTCATCAGTAGAAGATAGATATCATACTGTTACGCGAGCTGCTGCATTAATGTGCTCAATTAGTGCCACCAGTGAAATTCCCATATGAGACGACTATGGCTCCTCCGCCGTATTTTCAAGAATGATCTGGAACACGTAACATCTAGAAAAACCCGGCGCATCCACCAGAACTTCGAGTTCGAGAGTTTACTAGAACTACATACGTGCGAGTATAAATAGGCGACGAGCATCGCAGCGGGGTCAGTTAGTCAGTTAGTGTTGATACTGAAAGAAAGCAATCGCGCATCGATAAAGTGACTCTCATATAAATTATAGTTAGTGTGTGTTTAGTGTGATATATAAATTATTAAATAAGGACTGTACTTTAATATAAATCTGTAAATATAAATTAATTGTAAATATAAATTAGAATAAACGTTACATTGGTGTCAGAAGTGGGATAATATAAATAAATAATTACTTAAAAATGGCTAAAAGACTATGTGACCCGAAAGTGACGGAGCTAAAAGCAGAATTAGAAAATCGCGAGTTGGAAACGTCCGGAAAGAAAAGTGAATTAGTTGAAAGACTGAAAATAGCACTGGAAAGTGAAAACTTGGACCCAGAAACATTCTTATTCAATGACGAGTCGTCCACCATAATCTCGTCAATATCTACTTTGAAGAATGATATTTCTGCTAACATCACCTCCATGGACGAGAAGATTTCTACCATGAAGGACGATATTTCTGCTAATATAGACGAGAAGATTTCTACCATGAAGAATGATATTTCTGATATGAAGAACGATATTTCGGCCGATATTTTGTCAATGAAAAAGGACATTGCCGCTGAAGTGGAAAATAAAATGTCTTCGATGGAAAACAAAATGTCTGATATAAAAAATGAAATTTCGTCCATGGAAAGTAAACTTTCGGCGGACATAGAAAATAAAATGTCGGACATGGAAAATAAAATTTCGACGGATATAAAAAGTGAAATTTCTGCCGTGGAAGAGAAGATTAAAAGAATGGGGCAAGAAATGGAACAAAAAATCAAAGAAATCGAAAGGAAGACTAGTCATCACCCGAATATTACAACTAGGCGAGCCCCGAACAACGACGAACTGGCAGAGAAAGTAGAATTGAAACCGAAAAGGGAAAACGATATTAACAGCCGAGTGAAACTGCCAACATTCGATGGTAAAACGTCATGGCCGAACTATCTTAAGCAATTCGAGGCGGCATCAAAGGCAAACAACTGGAGTGAGAAAGAAAAAGCGTTGAATTTAACTCTTGCCCTCAGAGGAGACGCCATGGATATCCTCCAGACCATTCCAGTGGAAGAGACCGAAGATTTTGAACAACTCAAAAAGCGATTGAACATGAGATATGGCCTGGAACACTTGGAGCATCTGTACCAGTCGCAGCTGAAAAACCGCAAACAAAAACGCGACGAAACTCTACAAGAATTCGAAGCAGACATTGCGAGGTTGGTGCGGTTTGCCTATCCATCGGCACCGGAGAATGTCATGGAATGTTTAGGGGTACAGACATTCATCGACGGAGTTCGTGACCATGAAATGCAGAGAACTCTACGCTTGGCTCGGCACAAGACACTGGTCGACGTACTCTCTGCAGCCTTGGAGTACGAAGCAGCTACACAGGCTTCCGGAGTATACGGCAAGGTGAGGGCTGTAGCAGACGAAGAAGTGGAGAACAAGCTTGATCAGCTTGTCAACATGATGAAAAGCATCTCAAATGGAAAACCGAAAGCTCTGAGATGCTGGAATTGTGGAGAAATGGGACATGTACGCAGTTCGTGCAAGCGACCGAGAACTGCTACAAACAAAGACGCCCAGCAGGAAAACTAGGAAGGGTCGACCTTCAGGGGGCAGCTTCGACCCGAAGACCTTCCAAAGACCCTCTCATTCTAATAGCCTCTCTGAAATGTCGCGATGATAGTGTATACGTGGATGGTGAAGTTAATGGTAGTATACACTATTGGTGGACACTGGAGCAACGAGGACTATTATTCGCCCCGAGACTGTCAACACCCGGAAAAGACTTTTACCGACGAGACTGCGACTCAGGACTGCCACAGGTGAAAGCGCCAATGTCCATGGAGAACTACCGGTGCAATTGGGAATTGGCGCAGAGAAGTTCACCCACACTGTCGTTGTCGCTGATATCGAAGAGGACATAATACTCGGAATGGACATTATGAACCTACATGGCTTCCAGCTAGATTTCAAGAACCGAGTGATTAGAGTAGGTTCTGAGGAAGTATTCCTTCACCCACACGAGGATAAGACTGTTCAGGTAGCCGTACAGGAGGATACAGTTGTACCCGCAAGGAGTGAATTTTTCACTGTGGCAAGGCTACAAGGAACCGTCGAAGAAGGAACACCGGTCATGATGGAACCATGGAATCATGATAAAGAGGTTGGTCGAGGAATCCTGATAGGAAAAGGGTTAGTCATGACTGCCGAAGAAATACCTGTACGCATTATAAATGTAAATGACCATCCCATAACTATAAAGAAGGAGACCAAAATTGGAACTTGCGTACCAGTGGCGTCAATAATTCATCAAACAACAACTTCCAATGATGCCAACAATAAATTTGAACAAATGATGGCAGTGGCTGGACAATCCCTTAGCCTGCAAGAGAAGAAAAAAATCAGAGAACTCTTGCTACAATACCGATCTCTTTTTGTACCAAAAGGAGGAAAGACAGGAAGAACATCTGCTGTCAAACACAAAATTGACACCGGCAACGCTAAACCGATAAGACAATCGGCTCGACGACTACCACAGGCCAAAAGAGAGGAAGCGGAGAGAATTGTTCGCGAGATGGAAGAGGACAAGGTAATAGAACCTTCTACCAGCCCTTGGGTCTCTCCGGTAGTTCTGGTGAAGAAGAAGGATGGAACCACGAGGTTTTGCGTGGACTACCGGCAATTGAACAATGTTACAAAGAAAGATAGCTATCCTCTACCGAGAATCGACGATACTCTGGATACGCTGGCCGGTAGCAAATTGTTTTCTACCTTGGACCTGAAGTCTGGATATTGGCAGGTAGAAATGGATCCAGCCGATAAAGAAAAGACAGCGTTTACCACCGGATCTGGACTATGGCATTTCACCGTTATGCCATTTGGGCTGTGCAATGCCCCCGCAACATTTGAAAGACTGATGAAAAACGTATTGCGAGGGTTGTCCTGGAAGACATGCTTAGTGTACCTTGATGACATCATAGTCTTGGGAAGGACATTCGAAGAACATCGAAAGAATTTGGAAGGTGTCTTCAAAAGGTTGCAAGCTGCCCAACTGATGCTCAACCCCAAGAAATGTCAACTATTTCAAAACAAAGTCAATTATCTAGGCCATGTAGTCAGCAAGGATGGTGTAGCTGTAGACGAAGAAAAAGCTGCTACCGTACGAAAGTGGCCAAGACCCAACGACAAGCACCAAGTTAGAAGCTTCCTTGGACTCTGTACATACTACAGGCGATTTATAAAGAAGTTTGCAGATATCGCTAAACCCTTGACACGACTTACAGAGGAAGCAAGGGAGTTTCGCTGGGACGAAGACTGTCAAACTTAGTTCGAAACCTTGAAAAAGCACTTGACTACTGCACCTATACTCGGCTATCCACTACCAGAGGGAGAATTTATACTAGATACTGATGCTAGCAATGTTGGAATTGGAGGAGTGCTATCACAGGTTCAAGGAGGACAAGAGAAAGTTCTGGGATATTTTAGTAAAGTTCTTTCCAAACCAGAACAAAACTACTGCGTCACAAGAAGAGAGCTCCTAGCAGTAGTGAAGTCCGTGGAGCACTTCTATCAGTATCTGTATGGGAAGAAATTTGTGATTAGAACCGATCATGCCGCACTCAAGTGGCTTATGCAATTTAAGAACCCTGAAGGTCAAATCGCCAGATGGATCGAGCGGCTCCAAGAATATAATTTTACCATTGAGCATAGAGCCGGAATAAGCCACAGAAATGCAGACTCACTCTCTAGAAGACCATGCCCAGCAGAGTGCTCTCACTGCACCAAAACAGAAGCTAAGGAAGCTGCCATTCGAAGAATCACAGTGACCAGCGACGAATGGACACCGGAAAAGCTGGAGGAGGAACAAGAGAACGATCCCGACTTGAAGAAAATCCGACATTGGAAAAAGGAAAACTGTCGACCTACTTGGCAGGAGATTGCAAGGTACTCGCCAACGATGAAATCGTATTGGGCCCAGTGGGACTCGCTGGTTCTGGAAAACGGTTTGCTACAGCGAGTAATCGAGAACGATGAAGGTTCCGAAAGTAGAAGACAGTTGGTGATTCCAAGAACAAGGGTAGCAGCAGTACTGCGGAAATTACACGACAGTCCGTCAGGAGGACATCTAGGTGTGAAGAAGACCCTCCAGAAAGTGCGAGAACGTTTTTATTGGATGCACAGTTCCGAAGATGTGAAGGACTGGTGTAAGAAGTGCACTACCTGTGCTACGACCAATGGACCACAAGGAAGAAGAAAGGCTCCTATGAAGCAGTACAATGTCGGAAGCCCTTTTGAACGCGTTGCCCTGGACATTGCCGGACCGTTTCCACCAACAGCAAATGGCAGCAGGTACATTTTGGTGGTGATGGATTATTTCACAAAATGGGTAGAAGCGTATGCCATTCCAAACCAAGAAGCCGCAACTGTTGCCGACGTGCTTTTGAATGAGTTCATTTGCCGATATGGAGTGCCCCTGGAAATACACAGCGACCAGGGCAGAAACTTCGAAAGCCAGCTGTTCCAGGAAGTTTGTGAAAAGCTCGGCATGAGGAAAACGAGAACTACGGCTTTGCATCCACAGTCGGACGGAATGGTAGAGCGAATGAATAGAACTCTTGGCAAATACCTTTCTAAAGTAGTATCTAACCATCAGCGAGATTGGGACCAATATCTCTCGCTATTTGCGATGGCCTACAGATCCGCCATCAATGAGTCTACCGGCCAAACACCAGCAAAAGTTCTGTTCGGACGCGAAATGAGATTACCCTGCGACCTTGAATTTGGATGCCGACCCGGAGAAGACATAGCTGGTGAAGATTACGTGACCCAGCTGAGAAAAAGAATGGACGACGTACACGAGCTGGTTCGATCGAATCTCCAGATCGCTAGCGATAGGATGAAGAAAAGGTACGATACACAAGCTACAGAAGGAGGTTTCCACGAAGGAGACAAAGTCTGGCTGCATAACCCAAGAAGACAAAAGGGTTTTTCTCCAAAGTTGCAGAAAGCTTGGGACGGTCCGTACATCGTGAAGAAACGAATCAACGATGTATCGTATCATCGTATCGTATCATCTATCGTATCAGCAAGATCCCAAACGGAAAGCCAAAGGTGGTACACCGTAACCGATTAGCGCCATTCGAGGGTGACCACGATGAGGAAGTAAACCAGCTTCAGGAAGTAGCCGATCCTGCTTTTGGAGAGTTCATGGGTGCTTATGGTGGTACCGGAAAAGCAAGATTCGGCGTCACCACTGAGAGACGACAAGACATGCTTACCGTTCCAGAGGAATACTCACTGGCAATAAACATCCCTGCCAGCGTAACAGGTGCACGTGGGCTAGCATCTCTGTTCATAAAGAAGAGTGGCGCCCGACGTTTGCAAGACCAGTTACCAGTACCAGGTAAAGCTCTGAAGCTGCAAGATGGCTCCCGCTACAATTTCCACCTAGTGACGAGAAACACCTTCGACGAAAGACCAACGTACGAGGATGTCTGGGAAGCATTACGAAGCTTGAGGGAGCATGTGCTTGAATTGGATGTGCATAGGCTAGCCATGCCCAAGATTGAATGTAGGCATTTAGATTGGCGAATAATCCGTAACATGGTAGAAGTAATCTTCCGAGACACCGAGGTGCAGGTACTAGTCTGCGGCCGAGCACGGGAGACACAGCCAACCGAGAAGACGGTCGCATGTTACTTCCATGCAACTGGAAAATGTAACAAGGGAACCAGTTGCCGATACAGTCATCTCGTTTCAGTTTCCTAGTTAGTTCCAGGAGGAACTGTCTCTTGAGGAGGGGGCAATGTTACGCGAGCTGCTGCATTAATGTGCTCAATTAGTGCCCCCAGTGAAATTCCCATATGAGACGACTATGGCTCCTCCGCCGTATTTTCAAGAATGATCTGGAACACGTAACATCTAGAAAAACCCGGCGCATCCTCCAGAACTTCGAGTTCGAGAGTTTACTAGAACTACATACGTGCGAGTATAAATAGGCGACGAGCATCGCAGCGGGGTCAGTTAGTCAGTTAGTGTTGATACTGAAAGAAAGCAATCGCGCATCGATAAAGTGACTCTCATATAAATTATAGTTAGTGTGTGTTTAGTGTGATATATAAATTATTAAATAAGGACTGTACTTTAATATAAATCTGTAAATATAAATTAATTGTAAATATAAATTAGAATAAACGTTACAATACTATTATTATCTTGACATCTATTTATAACACGCTCCATTTAAATATGACAATTGTTACAGGAAACTGTAATTAAGCAAAAAACAGAATTATTACATATACAGTGCTATTTAAAAGTCCCCTCCCCCCTCGTATCTTTTGAACGGCTACACTTACATTAATAAAATTTGGAGGGTGAAAATAAAGTGTTATATGCTTCTCTACGAATGGTAACAGGTTACGTAATAGTAATACATGACGTCACAGTGCCACTCTGGCCAATAATTTTAAATAGGACCTTATGGCGAGTGATATCTCGTTTGAAAGGCATCGACATTGGCCACATAGCCATATTAATTTTGTTTGGGTTTAAACTAATTTTGACGGATAAATTAAATAAATACCAAAATTATTATTTCACATTTAAATATTGAAGATTTTTCAGTCCGCCTCTGGTTAGTTGTCAAAAAAATTGACGTTTTTAATTTAATAGTATTTTTTTTTTCTGAATAGCTTAAATATTTAATTTTATTATTGTTTAACGAGACGCTTAAGAGTTTACATAGGCAAAATGGTACGTACTCAAGCCGACAAAGTAGCAGCTATCCTAATAATTGGTGAATCTAGAAAGAATCTCCATGAAGCGAAACGTTCATTTATTGAGAGATACCCAGATAGCCCTATCTTGAGAACTTATTAGAGGGAGCTTCTTCACAAGCTCGAAGCAACACGTTGTGTTCAAGATGCCAAACGATGTGGTCGACCAACATTTAGTGATGAAAAAAAATTGATATAATTGATGAAATGGTAGTTAACCCTACTTGCTCTTCAACTAAAGTTGCGTCTATCTGTGAAGTAAGTATAAGTACAGTACAGAGAGTGGGTCCGGTAAGGTTCGCGACCCTCGGAATTTTGCAACGATTTTTTTTTAATAGAAAGTCCTATTGCTATAGAACGTTTTAATAAAAACAAATTCTTGGATTATTCACTTTTGAAAGAGAAAATCGCAATTGAAAGTACCAAAAATCCGCCATTTTTCTTAAATATTTGACAATTCTGTCTTGATATCGGATGGTCACAAATTTAAGAAAGTGCGGAGAATGGGCAATGTTGCCAGCTTTCATTTCCGTAGTTCGTTACGGCTTGGAAATAACACCAAGATTATATATGTATCTTTTCACATATAAAACACCGATGTACTTACTATCTTCGGCTTCCCGACCAACTGACACAGATCAAAGTGTAACTAAAATGTCATTAAATACGGAGCAAAAGAATGAGAAAAAAAAAATGTTAATCTAACTATTATATAAATATTCATGATTATAAATGCAAATAATTTTATATTGTGATATATTCAAGTAATCTATTACAATGTATTCAGCTGAAAGAAAAATAAGACCATTTGACAACGCCGTTAGGAAGTGTCACCTGATCCTAATTTGTGAACCTACGATATCTAGACATAAGCTCTGACATGAGATTTTAGTGTACAATTTTATAAGCTCAAGTGTCATACGAAAATATTTATGCTTACGAATATTTCTAAAAATTGGCAAAATTTAAGTATTTTCTTCCGGTTTTTTGTGTGAAACAGACTGAGATTTAGTTCAAGCATTGTCTAATATTAGACAATGGTTCAAGATAATAACCTTTACTGTTTATAGTGAAAATATTTATCGTGAAATAGCATGAATTAGTGTTGAAAAAGTACAATTTTTTGAACTAAAATTGTGATTTTTGAAGTAATTACTGGATGATCCAGCGAAATTTTTGTTCTAATCTGCCTTTTTAAAGGTAAGCTTTCAAACAAATCTAAAATTAACATAAAATTCCGAGGGTCGCGAAGTCTACCGGAACCCAGAGAGTGTTGGCTAAAAATAAATTTCATCCACACAAGTTAAAAATGGTGCACCACCTTTCGGTTGACGACCCCGACAGAAGACTTAGAAGAATTAGTCAAAACCCACATTACACAAAAACAATTTGTTTTAGTGACGAAAGTCCTTTTTGCCTCAATGGAAATGTGAATACACAAAATGTAAGGTATTGGAGTGACACAAATCCTCACACCTTTCGTGAACAACATACCCAATTTCCAGAAAAAGTCAATGTTTGGGCAGGTATTTTGGGAAACCACATATTGGTTCTGTCTTCCTAAACTCAAATTTAAGCGGTGAAGTATATCTGGAGATGTTATAAAATGCAATTGAGCCGTTAATTCTTGAAATCCTGGAAGATAATCCAAATGAATTCGGCCATTTGGAAATAACATTTCAACAAGATGGTGCTCCTGCACATTATTATGGTGCAGTAGGACGTTACCTGGATGAAGAATATCGACGTAGATGGATCGGCTGGCGAGGTCCTATAGAATGGCCACCTCGGTCACCAGATCTGACACCATTAGATTTTTTTCTATGGGGGTACTTGAAATCCAAGGTTTATACTACGGCACAAGATAGCATTGGCGTTTTAAAAGAAAGAATTATTGAAGAATGCAATGCAATTTCATCTGACACATTCTAACGAGTACGACAAGAGTTTACTGATAGGATTCATTACTGTCAGGAAGTAGACGGAGCACATTTCGAACACTTGCTATAAGAATCCATTGTTGATTTTTGATTAATTAAATTAAAAAAAAAATAATTTCAATAATTTTGATATTTATTTAATTTATCCGTCAAAATTTGTTTAAGCTCAAACAAAATTAATATGGCTATGTAGCCAATGTCAATGCCTTTCAAACGAAGTTCATTATTTCTTAGGAAAATAGACAACAAAAGAAAACTCTATTAGTCTAGCGAAGAACTAGTCTTAAGTGAGCTTGTTCGTAAATATTCTCTTATAGAAAATAAAAAAAACTGATTGTCTGAGCTTAGCTGGAATGAAAAAGGCATGGGTGGCAGTGGTTTAATTGAAGTGAAGAGCATTGTTTCGTCTAAAAAATGAATTAATCCAATTATTTTGCTTTTTACTACACCAATGTGATTACTAACCTAGGTAAACGATAAACGTGAGTATCATCATCATGTATGTAGTTTATAAAATCAATAAAATCATCCATCATACTAATTTCCTTGAAAAATTTGAAACTATAATAGACCAATAACAACCAAACAAAATTTTGATATCATAAAATGACAGTGTAAGGTACAAACGTGGTTTATAGGTTAGAAATCTTCACTCAAGGGAGCTGAAATCTGTACTTATATTTATTTATAGTTACACTCAAACTCAACCTCACTTTTCGCCTGTCAAATGTCTCCGCATACAATAAGGATGAGTGAAGTATGAGTGACCCTCAAGTGTCGACTATGAATTTCACCCAAATCCTTGAAAATAATCTTCCAAATGGAGTATTTCAGTAGAACTACTGTACTTCTGGTGATTATATTATTATCAGTAATAATATAACAAGAGAGTGAAAATAAATTGAAAATAATTTGACATATTTTTTGAAAACTTGTTGCCTGTAAAACCTTGTAAAACCTGTTACGAGAGCCCGCAGGGCTCGAGTGGCTATTTCCAAATGACAACAAGTTTGAACAAAATCTGTCAAATTATTTTCTTATTTATGGAACTCGCGAGTTATATTTGACTAGATTATTTTATGATTAACAAATTTTTTTTGTTATCTCTGCATCAGAAAAGGTACTAAGCCGATAACTTTCACCCATTTTATATATCGCGTTCACACAATTAGG
>CAJUYG010000866.1:110832-121498 GCA_910591675.1 Galerucella calmariensis | reverse complement strand
GATTTGATCGTAGTTTTGATATTGGGTATTGTTGTAGAAAATTCGCGCGCTCTTTCCCAAATATTTAACAACTTCTTTCGGTGGCTTCAAGTTACCAAATGAATCGAAATACTCTACATTGTTGTTTATCTTTCTGTAAGCTACCCAATGACTTCCGCTATTCTTAGAGGTATCCAAATTAACCACTGCACATTCTTGTTTTCGGGGGCCGGCTTTGGGGAGAGTGTCTCGCATGAAAACTCCTCGAAAATGTGGTATTTTAAGTAATTTTGCATAATGCGCAATGTCAAAGTCAGATAGTGCGTGATTAGGTAGCTTTATTAGTTTTTTTGTTTTTTTAAATACAATCCAAAACCGCCTTTTGGATACTTTTTCAGATACAGGCCAGATCCTACACGTTCCATAGCCTTATTATGACGTACATCTTCTTCCAATTTCTTTTGCGCATGCTTTGCGTCAATAACAGTTTTAGCAATCCCAGCAGCACCACCTGACAAAGCTCCAAGTGCCGAAAGGCCAGCAAACAAAGGGATAAGTGGTAGGAAACCTCCGGATTTCGCTACAGGTATTACTCGAGGAACCTCGACTTCTTTTTTCCCACCAAATTCTTTAATAAGTGCTTTGGCTGCTCGTAAGGCAAACGTTGCAGTGTCTTTCAAAGATGCCCCTTTTTTCATGGACTTTCCCACTTTTAGAATGACATCTCGATGTAAGGAACGACGTTTGCGACGACAACCCATTCCCAGCTTTCTTTTCACCTTCATTCCGCCTGTTACAAGTAATGCAGCAGTTTTCTCTCCCAGTGAAGCGTCTTTTGATTTAACGCGAGCCCAAGCTTTATCTTCAAGTATCCGATCGGCTTTGTGTCGTTCCTCGAGAGACTTATTCTTCCAGTAAGAAATATCGTGTTGTTTACAAGCTGCGTCCAAGGGGTTAATGCCCGGATCTCCACGATCAAGACGTTTTTCCAATTTTGTACCAGCTAACAGAAAAACAATTAATTTTTGCAAAAAGGGTGGGGGTGGTTTACTTACGTCCACAGTACTGATAGCTAGGTAAGTGAAGTTCAATAGGTAGTTTATTGATGAGAGAATTTAAAATACCCTCTCCTTCAAACACCAACATTAAGACTGACACGCGTAATTGGTGACACCTATATTTAAAGAGTAGTACTACGAAAAACGACACACACAATGAAAATAATTCAACAAGAGCAGACTATACCCATTGAAAATTTGGATTTCACCTCAACACCAACTGTTGGCAAACATGGTAAATTGTTGCCAAATTCTTTCCGTGCCATTATATGCGGTCCCAGTGGGTGTGGTAAGACGAATGTCGTGCTGGCGCTCCTATTCAATCCAAATGGCGCGAAATTCAAAAATGTTTATGTCTATTCAAAATCGTTATTTCAACCAAAGTATCAATTGCTACAAGAAGTTATAGCGCAAGTCAAGGGTGTTGGGTATTTCCCATTTAAAGACAATGAAGAAATAATTAGTCCAGAGAAAGCTCGACCAAATTCCATCTTTTTATTCGATGACGTAGCCTGTGACGGTCAGCAGAAAATTCGTGAATACTACTCCATGTGTAGACATAAAGATATCGATGCCGCTTATCTTTGTCAAACATACTCAAAAATACCGAAACAGCTTATTCGCGACAATTGTAATGTTATTGTGTTATTCAAGCAGGATGAGGTGAACTTGAAACATATATTTGACGAACACGTATCTCCAGACATGACGTTTGACACATTCAAAAATGTGTGTTCAAAGTGTTGGTGTGACCGCTATGGTACTTTGGTAATTATGAAGGATTTTACCCTTAATGGTGGTAGGTATCGCAAAGGATTCGATAAATATATAAAATTGTAAGCTGCGTCTTTAGTCCATACCAATATGTCTGACGATAAGGTTGCTACTGCATTGCGCAAGAAAAAAGTGTCCGAACTTGCCAGATCGATTCGCAAAAAATACTTGGCGTTGAAATTAGGTAAATCAGAGCAAGATGAGTCTATTAATAAACTATTCAAGCCGATATCTAAACCACTCGAAGAAATTGTGCAATCCTCAAAGACATTACAAAAAACGATTACAAATTTAAATCCAAAAGAGGAAATAAAGAAGGAAGAAGAAGAACCAGATGATGTGTTTACACCATTTCTCGAAACGGAACCGGTGGCCGAAACCGATGAATCCGGCAATATTACACGTTCTGAATCTCCAGAAGAGATGCGCCCCGAAATTTCCCAGGAAGCTTTCGCAGACTATTTGGACCAATATCCTGCCATCAGTCATCAGTTCATTGAAGATTACTTCCAAAAGGATGATAAAATCGATAAAAATTATGGTCCGATATACAACGATGAAATCGGTTGGTCATTAGGCAAACGTCGAATTGCGTTTGATGGAAAAACCGGTAATATAAACATACTACCTGAGAAAAACAAACAAGGAAGATATGTAATTGGAACACCAGGCTTGTATCAACTTCTATTTTACCGAGACCCCAGTTACAATGATCAAGATTTACAGAACTATAAAAATCTTTTGACAACAACTGAAGTTCATTTAGACACGTTAGATCGTCTTAAGGGGTCAAGTACTGAAAAATATCACTACATCATAAAACCTTTATTCAAAACAAAATCTCTAACGACGACGAATAGATCGTCTCAGGTATTGACTCGTCTAAAATCGATTCCTTCAGCAAAAGGAAAAGGTATCGATCGTTTAAGATATAATGATAAACCTATGGAGTATATTTATTGGGACGATGCGAATGAATTGGTGGATCGTTTGAAGTTGTTGATTGCTTCAAAAGAGGCAGGTAATACGTCACACGACAACGAAATAGTAGCAATTATCAATGAACTCAAGGAGGCTGATATAATAGAATAATACAAGTTGAAACTTGTTCATTTCAATTATGTCAGTCGATAAATTCGGACATAGACATCAAACGCCCTATGCGCGTTTACCAGCGAAAATTACATTTCCTCATACACCGGACGGTAATATTGATATTGAAAATGTGAAAATTTGTAATGTTAAGGAACCGACAACAAATAGTGATGCTGCAACAAAAAAATACGTTGATGTGCAGTTGAATGACCTACGTGCTATCAACTCGCCATTAATTCAAACGCATGGTGTGGTGCTGCAGCAACAAGACCGTGATATAAAGGATTTAGCTGTAGGATTGAACGAAATAAGAAAAGAGCTTCATAAGACGAAAATCCCCATATTACTAACTTACAAAATAAAACTAACGAAATTGATACATTTATTTCGCGAAATCCCCCTGTAGCAGCTAGGGATATGGCTACGAAGAAATACGTTGACGATTCAATTACCACAGCCAAAATATTTATTCGAAAAGAATTCACTGCTTCTATTAACATGTGTGTTGAGAGCATACGTGAGTTACAAAAAGAAATTACAGAAAATATCAGATCCGTTTCTGATATGAAAACTAACGTTTCGGGTATTGTAAACAATATTAAGGTTATGAATACGAATACCGTTAACCGCATTAACAGTCTGGAGCTGAAGCTAGCTGGTAGTACGTCATAATATGTATTCTAAAGGAAAAATTCAGCTTGTAAACGAACTCCACAAACCGATACGGAAAAAATTCCCTCGGAGACGCACTATCATTAAGGGCCTTGACGATCTTTGGCAAATGGATCTTGCGGAGATGAGGAATTTTGCTCCACAAAATAGGAATCATAAAATGATACTGGTCGTCATTGATTGTTTTTCAAAGTTTGTGTGGACACGCCCACTAAAGACGAAGACCGGAGAGGAGATTACTCGGGCATTCTCGGACATTCTCGCTCACACTAGACGAATACCAAAAAATCTACAATCTGATCAGGGAAAGGAATTTTACAACAGCAAATTCCAAAATTTAATGGGAAAACACAACATAAATCATTATAGCGTATTTAGCACAATGAAAGCTTCTATGGCAGAGCGTGTTATAAGAACTTTGAAATCGAAACTCTACAAGTATTTCAGTTTAAATGGCACCTACAAATGGATTGATATTCTGCCTAAAATTACTCAAAACTATAACAATACAAGACATTCCACAACAAAATATAAGCCTTCTCAAGTCAACAAATCCAACGAAAAATCTATTTTGAATAACACCTATAGTCATTTAAAGATAGCCGGTCCACGAAAATTTAAAGTTGGCGACATTGTGCGCATATCCAAGGCAAAACATGTCTTTGAAAAAGGATATACACCCAATTGGACTACAGAACTATTCAAAATCATCAAAGTTAAAATTACCAATCCTGCTACGTATTTACTTGAAGACATGCAAGGGACACCAATCAGCGGCTGCTTCTATGACGAAGAACTACAGAAAACATCGAATCCGGACGTTTACTTGGTGGAAAAAGTTCTTAGACGTAAAGGCAAGAAACTGCTCGTGAAATGGTTAGGCTTAGACAAAAAACATAACAGCTGGATTAATGGAGTTGATGTTTTATGACGTAAAAGGCCACACACGCTATAAATTGGAGTCGTTTCAGATCTCAAACTCAGTTAGCAACATGAGTTATCAAGGTGTCAGTAGTGGTTACGACAGTAGTAGTAGTGATAATAACTATACTGCAGAGCTGGATACAATTGTGAAAAACTATGAGTTTGCTGCAAAGTCTGAAAATGTGTACCTGCTTGCAACACAATATTCAATTTCTGGTTATGAAGTAAAATGTGGAATAAGTCCTGCTAGATCATTCACGCCTGCTGTAATTCTATCTCAGCAGCTCAAGTTCGGTAAAATTTCCTTTGGCATTCACGAATGGCATACCTTTATTTCAATAATGATGCAACAGATGACCGTAGATGAGTTCAAACCTGATTCGATTCCATGTGGAGACTACTGCACCATTACCCCATTAAATTACGATGACTGTAAGGTAATTTTTGTGAGGAAACATGACGTCGAGTATTACATGGATGAAGAAGAAGTATCCCAAATTTTAAAATTGAATAATTTAATTATACAACGTATAGCTATGTTGGAAAATTTAAATTTTTGTCAGTATTATTATAATGTTTTGGATTTCTGTAAAACTATCACCTCTGAAAGTCCTTTACAAATTTTACATGCATTTTGTTCCATAACTCCAAACGATATGTTAAACAACGCTCTCAGAGAATATGTATACTTTTATAAACTTAAAGTTATCAATGATTTAAATAAATAGTTATATTATTGATATGTGTGTTTTCTTGAACTTACCAAAAATACACAAATCAAACCCATCATTTTTTCTTGAGGAGTTTCCCATGTAACCTTACTCCTTCAATAGGTGGATAGCAGGGAAATTAAAAACATATTTGAAATAATATTTTATTTTAAACAAAATTGAAAGCAATACATATAACTTCAGCGAGACAACCCGCCGACCGCTTATCAGCTCTTATTTTAAACAAAATTTAAAGCAATACATATAACTTCAGCGAGACAGCCCGCCGACCGCTTATCAGTATTTAAAGCAATACATATATAAATTTAAAGCAATACATATATAAATTTAAGCAATACACAAAAAGAGAGAGGAGAGTAATTTTTGTAATTTTCAAAGCCAACCTTCACATTAATTCATCGATTTCAGTCTCGCTATCTTCAGAATCGATGAACCTGGTGCTTTTTGGATACGAGTGAAGTGATCTCACGCATGACTCCACATCCTTTATATCACACAAAACATGGCTAAAACAGCTCTGACACCAATAAAATTGGGATTGAAACACATCTGTAATTATGAGGTAATCTTCATATAGTTCATGGAAATGATCGAAAATAGCAAACAATGACTTTTGTTGTGAATTGTGGAAATTTTTTATATTCGAAAAACATGTCTTACAAACCCGAAGGTTGTAATTTTTTATTTTATAATAATTTGTCCAAACACAATATTCGGATTCATCAAATTCGTGACTTGTTTCATCCGCATTTAAAATAGTGTTTCTCATCGCTGTTCTTACATCGTGACTTGTTTCATCCGCATTTAAAAGAGTGTTTCTCATCGCTGTTCTTATAAATTTTGAACAGCCGATGAATTGTATCTCTGCAAATGGTCCTAGTTTCGCTTGTTTATTTATCGCTCTCCACCTGTAGAATGGGTACTTTTTCACGATTAATTTCATAAGTATCTCCGGTAATAGAGATAGCTCCATTAATTCGGCTAAATTAACAACATTTTCGCAAACAGATTTTATGCATATCTCTTTCAAATTTACAGGCTGCTTCATTATCTACGATAACAAAAAAAAAATATTAGTTTAAGCTATAGTGTCCCCAAGGAAGCGTATCAAATGTACCTGGCATTAAATGACGTTTATCGTCATGCGGACTTAGACTAATTTTTGTTTGTTCTATACTGAAAACTTTATGTGCATAGGCCCGAATACATCGTTGGCTTGATGAGTGTATTTTAAAATCTTTTAAACATGTTTCATAATCATCATACGTTATTTTATTTTTCACTACATTGGATTTTACACCTTTAGACTTTTTTGTTATACCTAAATTTTTCAAATCATTTTTTATTCTTGTTTTGCCGAGTTGCTTTCGCTTTAGGCGGAGTTTTTCATTTTCTCTGTCTTTATCATTTATTTGCAACTTGTAGGTATACATTTTTGACCTAAGTCCAACAAAATGAGTCATAATTTGACCCTTTGACTCATCCTTTAAAAGACCAATAATTTTTTTATTAACTCGAGGCATGCTATATAAGTTATTTTCGGCATAGTCAGAAGTATCAAATTTAGATAAATCAGCCTTTATCACTTCCTCATAAGCATCTGCGCACTGCAATTCGTAGACAAAACTGTCGGTATCCATGTACATTAACTTGCACTTGTTGACACCTAATTTTGGTAGCATGTAGTTATAATGGAAATCATACATGCATATCTTGGAAATGTCTAGAATTGCCATTCCTATATACAGAGGTTTATTAAATGTCACTTCGGCTTTAGTTAATTCAATAGCTACCAGATTTTCATCTAAAATTGTTCTGCTATGAAACCGAAAACTTGCAATCAAGTTTTTGGCGCCATAACGTCCCTCCCATTGTCTCACCAATTTCACAGATCTGTGGCGTCTGATGTTCTCCATGGTCTTACCAAACACCGCATTATTCATCAATTTGAAAAGATTCTTTTCAAAGTCGTTCGTAGCTGCAGTCCGCAATCGAGTATTAAGCTCGATGTAAGACTTCAGCCATGTTGACTGTTTGAATTGTAACACTTTATGTATTTTGGTTAATTTTAATCCATTATTCAGAGCCTGCTTCAAATTTCTATAATGCATAATATATTTTTCCTTGTTATAAAGCGTTGTCAGTAATTTTGGTAATTTTGATCCTGACGGAATGCGGTGCTCAGCAGCAAATGGTAGATCTTTGTGAGTATCATGTAATTCGAGTGGGTATTCGAGGTCAACTTGGAAGATATAACCTTCTGGCGAATCGTCTGGAATCGACAAAATATCTATGTACCCAGAACATGGTTCAACGCTGAACTTGGTATCCACCCATTTGAAGCCTTCGTAGGGCAAGGGCTCACTCATAGCCCAACCATACAGGTTATTAACATCCAAGTACATAAGATATTTCGAGGGCTTTGTTGGATCATAGTCATGCATGTATTTATTGTTAGCTTCCGAAAATCGGTTGCTACATACAGATATTCCGCCTCTGATACCTTTTTCGATAAACATGATCATATCTATGTCCTTGAGTAATTCTAATTTGCATTCAGTGAATTTAAGCATACAATCCCATGTATACCCTGGCATAGTATAGTACCATGCAGGATCTAAATGGTATGTATCTCGACACTTTTGTCTGAATTGTTCAAAAACATCAGCAAGGAGCAAAATATCTGTCTTTAAATAAATGTCTGAATATTCACCCAAATTTTTACAATTAAAAGTATGCCACACTTTTTGCGCATGACTGTACTTTGCCTCACCAATATCGTCATCGCATAATTTATTGTAAAACTTATCAATTGGTGGTAAACAAGTTTCTTCTAATTTAGCTAAACTATCAATATAATCATAGCAAAAAACGCCTTTGCAAGATAGTAATTTAAAAGCTTCATCATCTACACCCTGAAACCCTTGTTTCAAATTTTTTTTCTCTTTAATATCTAAAATTGATGCTAATTCATCGAGTGAAGCTCCCATAAATCTGAACGAATCAATAAATCGTAATTTTATATCATTTTCATCGGAATACAGGGTAAAAGAAATATATTTTTCTTTATTAATGGGAAGTACGCTCAAACGGCCTCGTTTACAGAGGTCAACAATCATGAAATTACTGTCATATCCGCTTAAGTTATGGAATACAACAGGAACAACAAACAATTTTTTAAAGTTGAGGTTGCATGCTTCATGTGCAAATCCTCTAAACTGTCCTGTGAAATGATCGTGATCCCTAACGATTTTGTCTTTGCAAGCGAAGTCTTTTTCACATATATGACAGCTTTGTGCTTTACGCAGATCAAGCTTCTCAGTCATAGGTATAATCGTTTTTATTTTAGAATTTACAAGTCTAGACACATCAGTCATTTCATTCGCAAACCAATCCATACAGTCCGATCCTCGGTGGCTTTTAAAATAAGAAAGACTATTATCATATGAACACTTCACGTAGTAGCCTGCACTATATGGCACATGTTTTTGATATTTAGTTGTTTTTGTTATTTTATGAGCTATATTTGTAGCAACATTTTCCAATTGACATTCAAAATCAGCATAAATTATAAATGGTGTAGTTTGTTTATATGTAAAATTCCTAAATTGAACGTGCTCATATTTAGGTGGAGACATTTTACATTTATTCAAATCAGAACAAAGTTCTTCATGCTCAGCTAATTTATCTGAGCTTGTATAATAATTTAAACAGCGGTCGCAAAAGAATTTTTTATGATCTTTTTTAGTAAGTTGAGAACTAAGTAGTCGAGACATGTCTTTGATCCAAACATAATGAAATCTGATTTCAGATTTATCGTCATCATCTGCAGGCGGAGCCTCATAATCGTTCAATCTCGGATAATATTTATTTTGAATAAGCAGCAAATTTACATGTTTTTCACGTTTATTTGCGGTAAGTCTAGCTGGTGCTACTACGTAAGTTGTTTTTTCTTTAACTAAATTCATTTCTAATGCATATACGTTAACTGAAATATCATTCGCTTTTTCAAATCTAGAAATATTTTGTAATGATATTGGAGCTTCCAAGTTTTCAGTTTGCAAAACTGTGCTAAAATGAGGATATGACTTTGTTCGGTTAGAGTTTAATTCAGAGGGATATAAACAGCTAACAATAGCCCAATAGAAACAATTCTGGTCATAGTTTTCCACATTTATACAAGCATGCTTTATCTGGATTTCCTTAGGTAATCTGATAAAGGATGAGCCATTACCCATTTGCAGTTTATTTACATTAACCTCCAATGAGATCACTCGGCATAAAGCAGCCCCAGAATCTCTTTCTTGAAAATTAGATAATTTTGTGAAAATTTTATCTTTAACATTATCATCAAACCAACTATGTAAATCGGTAGACTGATCTATGACAACATTTTTGGTGGTAAAATAATATAAATCTAATGTTTCCTCATCCCCAGACTTTTTGATAAATTCCCCACAAAAAGCAGTATTTACTTTCATAAACTTGAATGAAGTTAGACATGATACAATTTTTTCTTTGAAAATGACATATGCGTCATCCAAAAATTTTCCTAAGTCCTTATGACATAAATTTACAATGATTCCCGTTTTAATTCTGCTAGTAAAACTCGATGCAATATTTTCCCATTTAACCCTACTACGTAGTCTAGAATTTAAACCTACCCCTATGTGTCTATTCAAAATTACTTTGCGAAAATGTTTGAAATGGCCAATATTTGCTTGCAGTTTTCGTCTAGTTCCGACGCATAAACTAACGTCTTTTATACGCCTACTGCAAGCCTTAATGTATTTATTCAAACGTTTTAACCACAGTTCTGCATCTCTTACAGTGAATTTATCAAAAACAATTTTTTGTACTTTTCTAATAGCTACCAGCAAATCATCAGACTGTTCAATTATGCTTGACATGGCTTTGAAAATTGAAAAATTCACTCACCCTCTCTCTCTTTTTCTTGTATCTCCTAGTTTTCAATGATCTCGAATGATATCAAGGGGTTGAGCTTCCCAATGTCCACCAATCCTTTCAGAACTATGGAATATTTCCCATCCAACAAATATGGGATTGCTTCCAGGTATTTTTCCGTCACTCGAATTGGCAGGAATGTAACTTTTTCATTTAATTCCAAAAGAATGGAGTCTCCAAAGCGTCCTTTGGTAAGCTTTGCTGCCAGAATTTTCTCAGGCACATTAATTTGGAGGTCCTTCAATTTAATGATCGGTTTCCTTTCTGCAATTACAGAAACTTCATTTAATTTTTTCAAATCCATCTGAAAATAATAATAAGCAATCGATGACAATTTGCTTTGAAAAAGATTGTAGTAAAAGAAAAAGCAATTTGCTTTGGAAAAGATTGTAGTATAAGAAAAAACAATTTGCTTTGAGTGAAATATTGCAGTATAAGAAAAAACTTACCTTTTTGATTGTGTTGCTG
>CAJUYG010000866.1:77897-108280 GCA_910591675.1 Galerucella calmariensis | reverse complement strand
GTTTGACGTGACACGTGTTGACGTGACATGTGACGTTTGACAGATGACATGTGACGTTTGACGTGACATGTGACGTTTGACAGATGACACGTGACACATGCGCAGTCTGCGACACGTGACTCTTGCACATGCGCAGTCCACTTCCGATCTAGAACCGGCCTAGTATATCTACTTTGGATTTTTTGCTTTACCTATTACTGAAAACTCTCCTTTTTTACCATACATATTATTATCAAATACAATTGTCAATCGGTCCTTTGCAGCTTCCTTTTCCTTTAGCTTCATTTGTCATTTTTTGGAGCAAATGTTATCCCGTTGAGTCAGTATTGTGGTCGCAGTCTTCCAAGATGTTAAATTGATTTTCCAGCTTTCAACCTTATGTTAATTGATGTTCGCAGACTTAAACGTGATAACATGAGTCTTTCAAAAATTTTACAACCATCCATAAACAATCTGAGCCACAGCAAGGCCCTCAGTTTTGGATAATTTCTTTTTTAACTTCGTCATCAGTAGAGTCATCAACAAAAGACTTTAAAAGCTCATTTTCGTTTTTTTTTTTTAAATTTTGCTAGCCTGTGTTTTTTCAACACCCTATTTCATTATATCTTTTTGTGATTATTGAAGGCATTCGATTATGTGGATCATAAAATTAAAAAAAAAACTACCATTTTATGGTCATAGACTCTCGAATAACTTTATTTTCTGATGAAACTGGTTTAATCTGGATTAGTTCTGATATTCTGATATGCCAACTTTACACTCTTTCATATGTAAATACACACAACGTCAAAAGTCTTGGACCCCCACATAGTTTTGTTTAAGAAATATTTTGATAGAAAAACAAAATATATTTAAAATAGTATATTGTTTTCTGAATTTATTTTTTGTGGAAGGAGTATTTTCCACAAACTGGGATACTTAGAAAATTAAAAACAAACTAATGTGTGAATTTGTTGACAAAATGTATTGAATCAAAAAAAGTAATGAAACATGTTGTATACTGACTAATAGTCGGTATGTCCTCCTCGACGTTGCAATAACATATTGACACGTTCTCGTTCTCCGTCTCGTTCCTGGTTCTCGCTAACGGGATTTGTTTTAACCTTTTAACACTGGAAAAACTTGGTCTCCGTAGCTCTCGAAGAAGCGCATCATAAAAAATATTTCTAATATTTCTTTAAACAGCTTAATTTTGCTTATGAATTAACAACACTTCTGGCTGCTTGAATCATACTTTCTGGGAATTCTATAGGTTGGTAGCTTGTACTTCTATTAATCTATATTAATTACAAGAAGGTCATTCGATACGTATTTGGTTTAAATAGTAGGACGCATTTTGAGTTCTATTTAAAAAAATACAAAGTCCTTGAGCTCTGTTACTTTTAAGGCAAAAAGCCATCTACATCTACAACTAAAACTGGCAAATACCAGCATCCAGTAGATCCCAGCATTGACAAATTGACGTATGTATGTGAGGAATTATTTTGATAATTGATTAACGAACTAATCGTTCAAATTTGATCTTATTGTAACCACAGTTTTAACAAGTGGTCTATAGAAATGATACCGGAAAAATTATTGTTTAAAAAGAAAAACTTGTATAATAATCATCTTAAGATAGTTGATAACTGTTATGGTTCTAGCTAGAATGAATTGTACGTGTATTCGCCACCCGTTTTTTAATTACTGCATTCCATTGTAAATAGTAGAAAATGTATTACTTAGTAAAGTCCAATTACGTTACTTAATAGTATGAAACATTATTGTAGTTGTTTTCAAATAGTAACTAGGAAAAATGAACTTTTTTTAATTGAACATAAAGTCAAAACTGTCATAGGAAATACAACGTTTTATATCAATATTATAAAACAAATATGGTCTAAAGACTGATGATTGACTTTTCTTCAATTAATTAATGGTATATAATTCCAATTTAGTTATTTTGTTGTTAAGTAATTTGTCTTTGAAAATGGTACCGTACGCTTAGTTACATGATTTATAAATTATCGAAAGAAATGTTTTCATTCTGGATTTCAAACGATTATTATAATTATAATCATGAATACTTTATTCACAAAACTATGAGAGCTGGGAAAACTAGACAAACTTTCTGAACTAGGCCAGAGCAACATTGTCATCGCACTGTGAGACACTGGAATAGGAGGAGAAGGAGATGGGAAGAAATGCAGCACAATAGATATTTTTTGCGGCCGAAAAATTTAATGTATTCTGGTTTTTCCAGCGGGCAAAATATCGGTGAACTCAATGGAATTTTCGTAGGTGTAGACACAGTGAAAAAGTTCAATTCAAATTGAGGGGTATTTTGTTTCGCAATTTTTGGTCCAATTGGGCCAATTAATTTTCCAAAATTTGTTTTGTCCGCCTAATAAAATTTTGGAAGAATTTTCTTTTGGTATATTGACTAGGACTTGGACTCTAGTAAACAAGTAAACAAAAAAGCAAAATACAGGCAGTAGAAATGAAATACTTGAGAAACACATTTGGAGCAACAAGAAAGGACAAAATTAGAAACACAAAAATGAGAGATGAATTAGGTGTCCAATCCCTAATAAAATTTATAAAACAAAGACAACTCAGCTGGTGGGGACATATTCAGAGAATGAATAACAATAGACAAGTTAAAAGGACATATGAGGCAAAAATACAAATAAAAAGGAAAAAAGGAAGACCAAAACAAATATGGAATAAAATAGTGGGTTATATACTAAGAGAGACAGGTAAATCATGGAAAGAGGCGAGAACATGGGCAAGAAACAGGAAAGAATGGAAAAAATTTATATATGAGAATTAAATGCAAACCCGACACCTTAGGGTGTATGATTATATATACAGTGCTATTCAAAAGTCCCCTTCCTCCTAAGTATCTTTTGAACGGCTACACTTACATCGATAAAATTTGGAGGGTGAAAATGAAATGTTGTAAACTTCTCTACGATTGGTAACAGGTGACGTAATAGTAATAGATGACGTCACAGTGCCACTCTGGCCAATAATTTTAAATAGGACCTTATATCAAGTGATATCTCGTTTGGAAGGCATTGACATTGGCTACATAGCCATATTAATTTTGTTTGGGTTTAAACTAATTTTGACGGATAAATTAAATAAATACCAAAATTATTTAAATTATTTTTTTAAATTAAGTTAATCAAATATCAACAATGGATTCTTATAACAAGTGTTCGAAATGTGCTCCTTCTACTTCCTGACAGTAATACATCCTATTAGTAAACTCTTGTCGTACTCGTTCGAATGTATCAGCTGAAATTGCATTGCATTCTTCAATAATTCTCCATTTCAAAACGCTAATGCTATTTGGTGCCGTAGTAAAAACCTTGGATTTCAAGTACCCCCATAAAAAAATCTAATGGTGTCGTATCTGGTGATCGAGGTGGCCATTCTATAAGACCTCGCCGGCCGATCCATCTACCTCGATATTCTTCATCCAGGTAACGTCTTACTGCACCATAATAATAAGCAGAAGCACCATCTTGTTGAAATGTTATTTTTAGATGGCCGAATTCATCTGGATTATCTTCCAGAATTTCAAGAATTAACGGCTCAATTGCATTTTGTAACATCTCCAGATACACTTCACCGCTTAAATTTGAATTTAGGAAGACAGGACCAACTATGTGGTTTCCCAAAATACCTGCCCAAACATTGACATTTATTTTTAGCCAACACTCTCTGTACTGTACTTTTACTTACTTCACAGATAGACGCAACTTTAGTTGAAGAGGAAGTAGGGTTTACTACCATTTCAGCAACTATATCAATTTTTTTATCATCACTAAATGTTGGTCGACCAGATCGTTTGGCATCTTGAACACTATCTGTTGCTTCAAACTTGTGAAGAAGCTCCCTTAAATAAGTTCTCGAGATAGGGCGATCTGGGTATCTCTCATTAAATAAACGTTCCGCTTCATGGAGATTCTTTCTAGATTCACCAATTATTAAGATAGCTGCTACTTTGTCGGCTTGAGTACGTACCATTTTGCCTATGTAAACTCTTAAACGTGTCGTTAAACGTTAATAAAATTAAATATTCAAGATATTTAGAAACTTTGCAGAGCAACAAATACTATTAAATTAAAAACGTCAATTTTTTTGACAACTAACCAGAGGCGGACTGAAAAATCTTTAATATTTAAATGTGAAATAATAATTTTGGTATTTATTTAATTTATCCGTCAAAATTAGTTTAAGCCCAAACAAAATTAATATGGCTATGTAGCCAAGCCCAAGGTCAATGCCTTTCAAACGATACATCACTTGCCATAAGGTCCTATTTAAAAGTATTGGCCAGAGTGGTACTGTGACGTCATCTATTACCCTCACGACACCTGTTACCATTCGTAGAGAAGTTTACAATACTTCATTTTCACCCTCCAAATTTTATTAATGTAAGTGTAGCCGTTCAAAAGATACGAGGGGGGGAAGGGACTTTTGAATAGCACTGTATATATCTTGACCAGGCACTAGATCATAATCGTCCCTTATTAATTCATCTAACAGTTTACTTCCACTGTCAACGTTGCTATTTACACTGGGTCGTAGCCATAACCAGAACCTGTGCCTTTTATGCATTTTATTATCGATAATCAACCTAACACAATGTTTCCACCGACAAACATTTTCGACAGTCAGTACCGAACTGAACAAGCCAGTTCGGTGCAATTTATTTCCGTTACGTTTATGCCGCAGAAGTGTAATGCGTAGCTTTATTCCAAAGCAAATTTAAAGCTCAAACTATTTCATAACTTCCATATCAAAATAATACAATTCTAATATTGGTAGGTATTTATTTTAATATATGGAAAAGTAGGACGCAGTCAAGGTAATGATAGCTTAATATCCAATAATCCTGACGGTTTCGCTTTTTTAATTTCCAGCTTAAATATCAGAAACGAGATTTTTTCTACGAAATCTCCTCAAAGAGACAATGATGTGATGTCATAGTGAGAGGGGGTTACTGGAATGGACTTGCAGGCATCAGGCCTGCCAGGTTAGGTGTAGACAACAAAGCAACAGGCTCAGGTACTACGACGACGAGGTACGCTGCAGCCAGCGCGTGACGAATTAGGCGGTAGCTTGAAATTTCGAGTACAAGATTAAAGGGTAGGAGACGTCCGTAGCGCAGGAATTAAATAATGGTTTCATGGCTGAGTAAGATAAGATAAGATAAGATGCGGCGTATGTGCTTCTTAGAGCCACTCTATCAGAACCTGCGCAGATCTATATTATGTGTTATGGCTGGGTAGGTTTAGAGTTCGAATCCCGGAGGTTACGCTTTTTCAATTTTCAGCTTATAGAAGAGCCGAAGTAACAGATACCGTGTAACATAGCCCTCCAAGCAATAATAAAATAAAATCATAACATATTAGCTAACTGCATAACAATCATGATGGAAGCAAAAATAACGGGATGTGTAAAAAAGAATGGATTTCCAGTTTTATAATGCAGTTAAGCAATAATTTCTCATGTAGTTTAAATATATCAATGACTCAATTTACGGTTTTAGATTAAATAAATCGTGATCGTGTCGCCAGTGACCTCTGGCGTCAAATATATACGAAGTAGTTAGAGACCCGGTCAATTGTTGCACGTTTCCAGACGGACCGTGTGTATATAAATTGTAACGTAAGACGTAAGACATAAGCTGCAAGACGCAAACCGCCTCTGTCACGATTTAGCAATTCATCAGATCAATATGAATGGCTTACTCAATAAGGTGACCTAACTTTTTTCAATTCACTTCAAAAATTGAGTAGGTCATCATCAGAACAATATTTGTCGGAAAATATGTACTTACGCACAAAGTATAGTACACAACTCAATTGGAGATGCTTTAGCTTCAGTTCGGTTGATGACACATAAAGTTCTAACTCGGTAAATTATATCTCTCACCTAATGGTTATTGTTTTTATACAGGGTTAGTTTTGAGTATGGAAACATTTGAATATCTTACCTTCGACACTGGAACGCCTTTGATGCGATAATTATGGTGAATGATTCATCGCAGTAGGTACTTGGATGGGTGACCACTGCACCGTACAGCCTGCAAAGAAACGCTTTAGATTACTATGGTGCCATTTAAAATACCAAGGTGAGTAGCTTGTGACTGAAATTAAAATTTGTTCCTGAAATTATGATAAGTATGGGCCATTCGCACCGGTTACACTTAAACGTTAAGTGTCACTCAAATCCACTAAGTGTCACTTAGTCGTTCGCACCGTATTTAAAGGCACCCTTAACGCGACGTTAAGGATACCTCAACTAAGCTCGGAATAGCCACGGCTTAAAGTTCCACTTAACCTCGAAATACTAATTTTGAAGTTGATTTATGACAGTTTATATTTGAGTAAATAATTGTGCTTTGGTAGATGGTAGATCTTTGTATTTGTAATTTGTCTTATCGAAATGGAAATGTTGAAGATGATAACGATTTAGGAATAATTGATATAATTGAATACGGCATACCCAGACAGTTATATATAAGGATCGATTATTTTAATAAATTCGATCCTTGGACGTTTTTTCTTAGATTTAGAATGACGAAGGAAACTGCTATCAATTTTCTTGGAGAAATTAAAATTGTTTATTTTCTATGACATTTTTATACTTGCTAATAATATCTAATAATAATGATTTTTCACGTGTTGTGAAATTTATTCCACGAGATCGTTTTTCTCCGCTCATATTTAAACTGCTAAAATGACTCGGAAGAAAAAATACTTATCAAAACGTCAAAACCAAAGATGACACCAACTAATATTAAACGCATAGATCAAACTGGATCAAACGACTGCCTTTAATTCCTCAAAAGATCTTCCTTTTCAAAAAAAGATTTTAAGAATTGCGGCGTTGTCAAATGGAACCTCCCACTTAGTTAAGGGAGGTACGGCGCGAACGAAGTTCCACTTAAATTATAAGTGTCACTTAGCTAAGTATGACTTTTTAGGTTAATCGGTGCGAATGGCCCTATAACAATCGCCTGACACCAGCTAAGTGTGTGAACTAAAATTATGGATTTTAATTAATTGTTAGGGCTATTTTGCCCGGCTCTAGTCGTCACAACATCGTACAAGCTGGTGAGTTGCTTCTGTTCGTTTATGCGTTATTTCTTGAGTTACAGAGTGGTTTTTTTATGTAGTCTGGTGTTGGCGACTGGTGTAATAATTACTTTTGATGGAATTACGTGAAAATTAGGATATCTATTTATCATTCCTGGGAGAAATAAAACATTTTATAGTTTGGTGATATTCAGAGCTTTGCAAATCGGTGATAAAAATATTTGGAGGTAGACGTTTTGTTTGGGATTTCGGCAAAAATTTATTTTGGACACAATAAAATTCAGAGTACATATATATTCGAAAACTACAGTGTGATCACTATTTTCATGATCAATTGGGACCCTGCAAAAGGTATTCCAACTTCATTGCAATGAACTGCAGTTCAAAGTTGCTCTATGAATAATATAAACTTTTTTTATATAGTTTGAATAAGTTGGTATAGTCAAAAGCGCTTTTATCATGTGGGTTCAAATGTCACTAATCATATGTATCAAATCAGAAGACACAGAGGTTACCAAAATGTGAGATTACAAATATACCCGGAGAAAATAATGATGATTCATGTTTCCTGCACACTGGTTGACCAATTTCTACTTTTTCATTCATTCTCGAAATAATCTATCAGATTAAGTAGGTACCTACCATTTTTTTTGCTTGAGGATGTGTGATTTGGTTTACCTTGGCTGCGGATACTATGTCTATTCGCCAGCTTAACATTTTGCTCAAGGATGTACATATTTTTTCAAATTAAATCTTATACCTATTCTACTATGATAGAAGAATGCAAAATACCGGAAAATTGCTTCTTACTATTCATATTGTCACTTTGATTTGTCAAAGTCATATAACTGACATTTAAATAAAAACTTCGCTGGTGAAAGACTTTTTAGAATCGCTGAAAACTAAATACATATCCTTTTTTCTCTCGTCAAAATTGCATGATTTTGTCTTATTAATTTTACGGATTTTATTTGATTAAACGCAAGGAGGGAAAACAAAAACGGTGAATATGTCTTTGTTGAATCGTATGACCTGCATGATAAGACTGAATTTGACTCTACCTATATAGATTTAAACATCACAATTGAATAACATCTTTAAAAAGTCGCCTGAAAATAATGATCAAGAAGTAGGTACTAATCTCCAAAACCACTTTTTTATGTTTTCATGGTCGCTGAATACGAATCTGAAATTATTTTTTATTACATAATAATAAATAATATATACGATCCAATAAAACAATTTAATTTGTTTAAATTTCCAACATATTTTGAAAAAAAATTATATATAACGTCTCAATCTTTGTCATAAGACCGATTATTAAATGATAATTAAAGCCGTTTTTATTGTCATAATTTAAGATTTATTGTGTACTAAAACGTGTTAAGGTTTCTACATACTACAACTTAATGCGGAATAAGCTTTTTGGAACTTTAGTTCTTTACGTCAGGTTATGTTTGAGCGACCAAGGGTCGCGACGCAAAAGATGTGACCGTTACGCGTTACGTTACGCTACGTTCTGTTACGTTGCTTCGTTATGTGCCTTGCTTGCGTGCTTGTGCTCTCTCCTTAGTCTCTCTCTCGTTTACGAAGCAGCGATTCATATGCTCCGGCCGGGATTCGAACCCGGGCCGCTCGCGAGGAATGCGAGTATTCTACCACTGAACCACCGATGCTATATTAAAATTCTATGCAAAGATGGTATTCGCAGTGCTGGTGATCTACTTGGATTTGTTCGGATAATTTTTTACTATTATTTCCATAATTTTTTTGCGCGATTAAGGGGTCTAGCACATTTAATTTTCGAAATACAGGGTGTTGGAATTTTGAAGACTTGAATGCTTTAATTCGATTACTTTAAAATGGATGGATAAATTGATTTGACATTTGGCAGGTTGTTTTTAAATGTAAAAGGGCATATTTTGAAAGAAATAGTAGTTTGTGCAACTAGTGTGGATATGATGGCCATATCGCACGAGGACGAAGTTTGAGCACGACGCCGTAGGCGGAGTGCTCAATCGTTCAAGTGCGATATGGACAATCCACACGAGTCGAGCAGCATATTTTTTCTACGCCCCACAAAAAAAAATCTAGAAAATAAAAATTTCTATACACTGTACTATAACTTCAAATTAAAAATTTAACAATTCAATTTTATGTTTCCACTAATTTTGTTGTAAACGTACAGTTCTTGAATGTTCAATTTGTATAATGCTACGGTTTCCTTTTTCAAATATACGATGCTGTTATAAGTAGATGTTGCCAGTCGGACTCCCTCATAAAGGGTACCGTACCATTATCTATAATAATGAATATTCTGCTAAATATTTCAAACGTCTACCTGTTGTCGTTATTAATAACAAGCAGAATAATTATTTAAAAATAAAATTAACAACAAAAAAAAAACTTCCTCACGGGGAATCAAACCCGGGTCTACTGCGTGAGAGTCTGGTATGCTTACTACTCGAAAGAATATGCAAATCGTTTATCTATAACGTCAGATGTATTGCATAATTTTTGCTTAAAAGGACCTTAAGTTCCTACCGTGTGTCCCGCGACACGTTCTACCTTTTTCCTTAGTGTAGATATGCCTTCTTCCAGATTAGACGTAAAACCGATGTCCCATGTCCATGGACGTTGTGCCTACCACTGGCTGGAACATGATTGTTGGTACACATGAAGTGTACCGAAATTCAAAAGAAAAAGTTACATAAAATTATAATTGGTCTTGCTTATAGCAAAATATCCACAACCCACCCCCTTTCCGAGATATCACCTCTAAAAAGTGGTGGGAAAATTGTGTTTTTTTTATTGGTGAACCATTTTACCTATTTAAAGCACGCCTCAGCATGTTTAAATCGAACTTCAAAAAACGCGAGTGTTTTAAAGTTACCGTGGCAACATCAACAACTCGAGAAACTAAGTCTATATCTATGGTCTAAATCATGTCTAAATGACAATTTTTTTTATGGATCTGACAGGAGTAGTTTGTAACGTCAAAACTTTTATTTGAACGATATTATTTAACAATGTCAAATTTATAAATTAAAATGTAAAGTCCCGTTGGGACTTAATATTTCGATTTTTCAAATCTTAGGAAATGGTATTTAAATTAATACTTTTGACATTCACAGAAATCAATAAGGTTGAGCTTCCATGAAAATACAAAAATTAGTTTATGTTTTTCTCATTTCCATGACAACGCAAGGTATACATCATATACATCACGAATTCAACCATTTGACATTTAGTTCTCATTTACATCTATGATTTCCATTTCTTGTTGTTGTAGTAGTTATAGACCAGTATTTATAATTTCAAAGTGCACCAATAAAAAAAAAGCGTAAAGTATTCGTGGATAACTGATCTTTAAAACACTTGCTCGCGCGTGTTTTAAAGACCTTAATATCCACTTATAGTTTAATATACTATTTCAGTTTTTAACAAGTTTTTTTAAACAATGTCGCTAATGGAAGATATCACTCTACCATGTGACTTGTGTTCCATTCTCGTACTGTATATTATAGCCTGATTACTGGTAACGCAAGCTCAAACCAAACTTTATTAAGAAATAATATTATAACAAAGCTAATAAATCTTAAATTGACAAACGTGAAAGAATTCAGAGTTATACAATAACTAGTACCCACGCTACAACTTCAACATATATATCAAGAGTAATATCTTATGATCTACCACTTGACCTGAGATGTAAACATTTATAGCTTTGCTACTCACCTGAAGCCTCTGTAAATAAGTAGTCCCTTCGAACATTGATATACTTGATTATTTGAGTAATTAATCTTTGCAGCTTTCTCCATAAAATCAGTATATCTATTTATTCAGCTTTTTTTGTATATGCTCGCATCCACTTTTTTAGAACTAAGTATCTAATAGTTCAATAACAGATGCATTTTTTCAAACAGCTCAATCTGTTATTAAATTTGAAACTACAATGTTCATAAAAAAAGAAAAAGCACAAATTTGTGTTGTGGCAAAATTACTTCACGTCAATCAAAACTGAAGCGACTTGCTAGCAAAAACTGGGAAGCCTTATTGTTAATAACGTATGTTGTCCCCACGTTCTCTGCCTGTATCCTCTTTAGTCTGCCTTAAATAAAATGTCCGTTTGTGGAAGTAGAAGTTACCATTCTTCTAGAAGAGTCTCAAACATGCTTCAGGGTGTTAACTTCTGCACTCAATGCTCATTACTCCATAAGAGGAATGTTTACCTCGTGTACCTAAGTACTAGTGAGATACTCTTGCGCCTTGAGGAACGGCATTATTGTGCATTAGAAGAAACTTATTTTCAATAATGTTAATAAGAAAAACATCAAAATCTTGGAGAATCCTCTCTATTTATATCTGGCAGCAGTTAAAAAGACTCTAGAAAGGATGAGCCTATCGCAGCCTTAGTAAATATATGAATAATATTATTTATCGCCAACCGTCAGTAAAACCGTCAATTATCAGATTGATTTCCGGAAGGGAACAAACAGTTTACCTTCCTTTACTTTATCTGCCGCATTTGCGGCAGGTAAAGTATTTTGACTTTGACATTACTCGGAAATCATCATTTGTCAGTGTCACGCTTCTCCCTATTATGGCTCGATAATAGTTTTCTTGCGATTTATTTATAACAAATTTTTGTTTTGACTTCAGGAATTAACTTTTATAATGCTACAGGGTGTACCATCAATTTAAATATAACAAATAATAAGTAGATTTGTTTTATGTGTGCTGTTTACTTTGTTATAATAAAATGCTATGAAATATACCTTAGTTGTTGTTTAATTCTGAATTCTGAGCAGTGGGCGATAAAATTTTGTATGCACCACGTCAGTGAAGTGTCTTTATCGGACTCGCCTGTGATTCGCCTCGCTTCGCTCGTTTCATAATTTCAGACTCGTCCGATAAAGAATCACTTTACTGCCTTGGTACATAAATAACTACACATAGATTCAAAAGTTTTGCATCACCCTAAATCTCCGAAAAAAAAATGTGTTCACTATAAATGGATCAGAGATTAATCAAATAATTAGTTTCAATAGAAAAAACGTGTATATTTGTCAAAAATTTTTATTATCCAATAATAAACTTGCTTTAAACATAAAAAGTATTCTTAGAAATTAATTAAATTAAATACAAATTGATTCTTAAAAAAAAAAGGCTAGGTGAGAACCTGCATGAGAACTTTTAATAAATAGTATTTTCACCTCAAGAATTTATGAAAGCTTGAAGTCGCCTGCCCATGCTGTTTACCAAATTATTGATATTCTGTTGAGGAATATTTCGCCATTCTTCTTGGGTCGCATGAACAAGCTCTTGTACACTCCTGGGTGGCTATCTTGTACCAAACAAATCCTTGTCTCGTCGGAAAAAAACACCGAACTCTAAAATTCTTCAGGCAAGGCCGCGTGTTCTTGAGCCCACTGTAGTCGGCGAACTCTGTGCTCAGGTTGTAGTCTGGGCACTCTTATTGGTCGGCGACACCTCAAACCTGTCGCAAGTATTCGTCTTGGTAATGTCGAGATCGATACTTGAACTCGCAACGCATGTCTCATATCTCTTTGGAGTGCTGGTATTGCCATGGTCGGGTTTCTTCGGATAGTTAAGTGGATATAGCTGTTCTGCTGCTGATAAGTAACACGCCTTCTACCTCTTCTAGGTCTATCACGAAGAGAATTGGTCTGGAGATACCGGTTCCATACACGAGACACATCACTTTGCCAAACGCCAACTCTGTTTGCCACGAACCTTTGAGAATGACCTTCTTCAACTAAAGCCACTATACTTGCACGGTCAATCTCACTTATGACTTGACGATTCATGTTTGCACTTAAAATCGTAAAAATCAAATACCTTGAATGTTAAAATGATCGCACTAAAAATGTTATCTTACAAAAAAAACTGTAAACATCTGTATATTGCAATAAATATGGAACATATTTAAATGGTAAACATTAATAAACAAGCCAACAAAAAATTGTTAGCGCAAAAAAATTCCTTCGCATCCGAAGAAAGTGATGCAAAACTTTTGAATCTATGTGTATTATAATGATATGAGCGATTGACTTTTGCTAATAAAAATTTCAAGTGACTCAAGATTTTATTGTTTTGTCTGATCCATGGCCTTGATAATTTTTTATCGCTTAGTACATTATCCACAACATTATTATCTTTATTTTCAATCAAATCGTTTAATTGTAACATATTTTCTTCAGTTATTTCAGTGCTTCATTCGAAAAAATAAGTACGTCATGAAGTGGTGATAATTGTCGAGTACGGTGGTACGTCAGGTACGTGACAAATGACGGTACCATATTTTATTTCTGTCGGTCATATGATGCAATAAAAAACAAGACAAAAATTAAGTGCATCTCACTTGTGTAGGTTAAAGCCCACGTTTTATGGTTAATAGTTTGTTGCGATAGTAATGGTTCACTTTTTGCCGTTTTGTACTTAGTTTATAAATCCTTCCCACGCATCGACGTGCTTTATTGATTCTTGATATAAAGAAAATGATAGAGATGTGGGATGTGATTCAAAGTATTGAAAATAAAGTTTTGAATTCAAAACAATATAACATAATTTATTTATTGACAATAGTGTATAAATTCAAACAATTAAAATAAAACACAATGCTTAATTTGAGTATTTTTCACTGGCAGGAGAATATATCGTCAAATACTATCTCAAAATCTCACTGTTAGCGATGGTTTTCGCAAATATTATTGATAAAATATTTTATGATTGAAAAGCATACTCCAGCTGAAGAATCAGCAAAAATTATAGAAGATTATGCTATATATATATATAACAATATGAAAAAAGAAACTGAGAGGAATACAAAAAGTCAAGTATGGAATACTACAGCGCAGATGCAACAACAAAGTACTATCAAGAATCTAATATGAATATAGACCGATGTAAAGGCATTGTTTGTAAATTCTTGGGCTAACGACTCAAAATGAAGACAGCTTCAATGACCAAAAGACAAGGAAAGTAGGATCAGAATCATTAGAAAATATGAAAATTCAAGACAAAGACACCCCAGACGGCCCATACAAAGAATATTCCACTTGAACTTGCCTGGCGAAGCAACGAAGCAATGAGCTGCAAAATCCATTATTTCCAGCAAGAATTAGTCCTGGAGGGAGAATTTACGGGACGTATCGTATAAAATCTCATACTTTCAAAGACCACACGAGAAGCACTAATAAAGATATTTGTCCTACTCGTCCATTTTTAAAATTATTTATCAGAAAAAAGAAATACACACCCAGAAATCACAGGTGACAGGTTTTTTTGACAGTCCATCAAAATTGAAGAAAAGGAATTTAGCACAAAAACATGCATATTGGAGTCTACAGCATGTCAAAATGTCGTGAATACCTACTAAAAAATGTGAAGTAACAAACCATTCACATCGCTTTTCCACTATTTCTGCTCTTGAAAAAAAGGTGTTAGTGAGCAAGAAATGATCAGATGATCAGAACATCCCCATGACAACTTTTTGAAACTTTCACTCAAGTTAGCTACTTTCTGGCAATTTCACTCAGGAATAAAACTCTCCTATACTTCTCGAACATTTTCCGTACGAAATTTTTTCTTTTGTGATATTATACTCGTATATAAAATTTTAAAAAGTGCCCCAAAGTTATGGAGTACTGAAAAAACCACAAATATAACTAATATTGGAAACAGGAAAGGAAAATGTTATCAGAAGGTATGGAAGATGGAAGAAATATTTTCTAAAATTTTTAGATAACCTAAGAAAGTACAACTAAATCAAATAAAGAAAAAATGCAAATAATACAAGACTATAGTAATGAAGAAGTAGCCACGGAAATAATTGAAAAGTTATAAAAAATAGGAAAGCACCAGGATGCAACAAAATAACTGGATAAATGATGGAAAATATGGCTAGAATTGGAGAAGAATTATTGCTGGAAATATATAATAAGTGATGGAAGAGAAAAAGATACCTAAAGAATGGAAAATGTCATCAATTGTCCATATTTACAAAGGAGGGGATAGCGGGAATTTGGCAACTACCAAGGACTGAAAATACTGTATATGATGACATAATATAATGTAGATGCTAACAAATTAAATTATTTTATTTCATTATTTAGTATAGATCTACATCGAGTAAAAGCCTCATCTATTAAATACTGTATATATTTTTTGAATCTCCTGTGTTTAAGGTTTTCGACATCCAACAGAAAACTAACTCTTTATGTAAAATTCTTTGAATTGCAGTCTTTTAAATGTCTTGGATTAGTTTATGTACAGGATCGATGTTTTCCTGGGTGACTGCCGTTGTTGGTGGACCTGTTCTTGGATCCTCTTTAAGATCAATCCGTCCATATTTAAATTCTCCATACCAACAAGAAATGGTCAATTGATCAATGTAGAAGACATCACAGTAAGAGGACTGGTCATGAGGGGATGTCCATAAGGAGGAGTCTTATCACCCCTTCTGTGGAACATAGTCCTAGACACCCTGATTAATCACCTCAACAACAATGGATTCTACACAATTGCATACGCAGATGACATAGTTATCTTGCAGACTGGCAAATTTGTGAACACATTGTGCGATAGAGCGCAGGATGGGCTTAAATTAATTGAAAAATGGTGTAAGGAACACTAACTGTCGATCAATCCCAGGAAGACTGAGATGGTCCTTTTCACCAGGAAAAGAAGTTTATCGGGTTTGAAACCTCCCGAAATCTTCAAAAGCAAACTAAACTTTTCGGAAGAGGTGAAATACCTTGGTATTACCCTCGACAGGAAACTAACATGGAACTCTCATCTACACAGCAGAGCAAAAAGAGCATATGTGGCATATGAGCAGTGTCGGAGGACAGTGGGACGCACATGGGGTCTGTCGCCCCGTGTGGTCACCTGGATCTACACTGCAATAATAAGACCGATGTTAACGTATGGAGCAATTGCATGGGGACCGAAGGTTCTACAAGCAACGGCCATCCAAAAATTATATCAAATACAGCGAATGGCTTGTTTGAACATCACAGGAGCCATGAGAACAACACCAACTGCAGCAATGGAACTAATTACTGGTCTGACACCTCTGGACCTACACGTTAAGGAGGTTGCGTTAATGGCCATGGTACGATTGCGCACGGCTGGTGTGAACCCCGGAGTAGGAATGGGCCAATTGAGGTTGAGCCTATGGAAGGAAGCGCTCACTGCGCTACCTCTGCTGCAGGCAGCCAACGATGCAATTGAACCCAGGTTTTTGTTCAACGAACCCCACAAAATTCAAATAAAACAGAACACAGAGCCAGATGCTGCAAATGCAATACGCATATATACAGATGGTTCAAAAATGAAAGAAGGCTCAGGCTGTGGAGTTTACTCGAGAGCACTGAGCCTCAAGATTAAGTGGGGAATGGGAAACAATACCAGCGTGGTTCAAACAGAGCTGGCTGGTATCTCAATTGCCACAAAAGAACTTACCAGAACAGGAGTTTCTGGCAAAACCATAATAATCTGCACTGATAGTAGACAAGCCCTATTAGCCTTGAACAGACAACGTGTTATATCGAGGCTAGTACTAGAGTGCCACCAAGATTTAGCTGACGTCTCGGCAGATAACAACATTATCCTGAGGTGGGTTAAAGGGCACGACAGGAGTAAAGGAAATCGCATTGCTGATTCTTTAGCCAGGGAAGCCGCTGGACTAAAAATTCTAGGACCCAGTGACACCTACGGCCTAACGACTTCGACAATTGCGGAACTAGCCAAACGTTACACCCATGTTCAATCCCTTAAGAGATGGGATGGAATCAAAGGATGCAGTTTTGCCAGGATCACCCTGGTCGACCCTCGGAAGCTGGCGCCGAAGAAATATTTGGCGATGACCAGGAAAAACCTACGTTTAACAGTAGGATTTCTGACTGGTCACTGTCAACTAAGTAAACACCTCCATACTATGGGGCTAGTGGACACACCTCTATGCAGGATGTGTGAACAGGAAGATGAAACTGTCAGGCATGTCTTATGCGAGTGTCCGGAGTTATCGTTAATAAGAGAGTGTGTGTTCGGTGAGTCTTGGCCTACACCTGCCGATATAAAGGAGATGTCTCCCAGTGACCTGTCCACCTTCCTGAGGACAGAATGGACAATGACCTAGGAGGACAACTCCTCGGGAGGTTGTACAATGGGTCACATGTGGCCTAAGTGCTGTGAGCCTACACACTCACCCTCCCTACTCTACAGATACAGATGGTCAATTGACGGAGTGCTACATTTCCGAGAAAGAAACCATCATGGCAAGACATTCTTGCCGAGAAAATTTTCCAGGCTTAATTTTATTTTTTGACTGACTTATCAGCTTTTACGTACATCTATCGAAGAAACGATCTAAAACCTTGGCGTCAAGTTGATTGAAAATGACAGATTATTTCAACATTTTGACCATATTATTTGTGCCGTTGGTGACAAAAAAAGTTTAGATAAAGAATCATACGTATTACATTGGAAAAGTTGCAAAAAGCTAACCAACTTCAACACTCCAATATTTGTCACTTCCTTCTCCGTTACTGAATACTGATATTCTTTTTTGTTCACTTCACAAACTCTTCTGTTTTTCAAACTTCTAATTACAGCTGTCACCACAAGACATAATGATTTGTTCTTTATTACCATATCAATAAAAGAAAAAATCCATAAATCATATTTGTAACTACCATTCTTCGAAATTATAGTTAGATCATTGTTACTAAATATAGGTCTCGGTTACGGCATAAAGAGTAAATGAAAAATTGTAAAATTAATCAATACTCATTGTTCAATAACAGCACTTGTAATCGAACGTTAATCAATTGACATTTGAATATCGTGAAATTTATCATGTGTCAATGAAAAGATGATTTTCAATTTATTCTGAGTTATTAAAGTTAATGAGCGTATAAGTATTAATTTCATTTGGTTATATAAAGAAGGGCGATAAATATCAACGGGGCACAAGTGAATTAAACACCAACAATATTTTGTTCAAATGATAGGACCGTAGTATGGATTTACCCAAATCAAAATCTTCAGGTATCCATACTATAGTCAAAATAAAAAATAAAGTATAAATAGTTTAAATTTCGGAGAATGGCCATAACCGATTTGAAATGTTGATTTGGGTGGGGTGGCGTACGTACGATTCTAGAGTCTTTTAAATACTTTAGGTCAAAAAAGCGCCTTTTTTAACAAAATTGGAAACTTTTTTGAATCATTTTTTTGCATTTTTGAGTCGGAGGAAGCTCCTGCTCTAACTTGAGACATATCTTATTCAATTTCATGCACAAAAATATAGAAGAATCACTATTAAAAAATCTCAAAAATCCGGCCGTCTCTTAGACTCCGAACAGTTTGAACGATTATTAAATGCAAAATTACGATTATCACACGAATTTGATGTGTAGAGTAAGGATTAAACCCTAATAAGCCGTTGTGGTGGATGAGCAAGACTAATTGATTAATTAATAGCTAATAAATATATATAATCACAGCATCTTATTTAATTGTACTATTTATTAAAGTGTGCTACCAATAGATACCTATATAATAATGTCTCCCTAAATTGGAATCATATAGAAAACTTTTTTATTATTAATTTTAGGAATAAAAGTTATATATTATATGTTAGAACACAAATTTAATTTTCTCTTATACTAATCCTTCGACATATCCAACTTTTTTTAGTAACTTTTTTCGATATTGTCAAATTTAAAGGTACTTCCCAAGTAGCAATTTAAATTCTATAAGGTTTGTATAAACAGCTACAAGATATGTCTTATAGGATACTTAAATTCTTATAACGGTCTACAAAACAATTATATGATCCTTATACAACTGTTTGGTTGTATAACATTTCTATAGAAAATTAATACAACTCTTATATGACTGTTTTATAATCATTTATACAGCTACTATAAAATGATTTAATAGTGTGTCATGTAGTCACATCTATAAAATGGGATTGAAGCGGCACTATGAAGGTCTTACAAAATGGTTGTATAATGCAATATATTTTTTTATATTGCTGTTATTTCGAGCACAATGGAAACATTTTGTCATCTAGCAGTTCATAAGAACATTTCATTTTTTAGTGAAGATTATCAGAACCAAATTATATTCCAACTTGAACGTGCATCATACATTTCATTTGTAGAAATGGAGATTTATCAAAACGACTTGGGCCGCTTGGGCGGACATCGATAGTAAAAATCATAATTTCATTTGGATGGTTCAATAGCACAAATTTTGATGCGCCACAAATTTAACTGATAGATTATAGGTATATATTTGGCAAGAAAATGAAGCGCTTCAATTCTGGTTAAGTTTCAAGTAGATACTCAAAAATAATAATAAAATAGTATATCCTAAAATACTTTTTTTTATGACATTAATAGTTCACTTCATATGGATATTTTGTCACAATATAATTCTCTAAATAATGATAGTCACATTTTTCAATATAGTTTCATGTTTTCAACTCAATTGCTCATAATGTTTTATAATGCAACGCAATTGAATGCTATACCATATTTATTATTTATACAACATTATATAGCTTCAATAAGACAAGCTTAAGTAACTATTTTATAATGTTGTAGCTGTTAGTTATATAGTATATTATAGAACTCTTATACAATAGGTATAAAAGTCTTATAAAATGATATTTTTGATATTATATAAACTGGCTTAGAAGGTATTATATCATTTTAAAAGAAATGATCGTATAATGCGTTATAGCATATATTGTAAAAGTCACTGTAGAATCATTTAATACATTTTTTTTAAACAAAATTATCACAACAAAAGGCTTAATAGAAATAAAAATCCTCAAGACAACGCTATTCGACTATTATACAACAATTCAGTCCTCTTAGAATTCCCTTTTGCTAGTTGGGTTTTCTCTTGAGTGATACTCATATTTTTTGACAAACCTCGTATACCACTGGAAAATTTTAATATTCTATTGTAGGTTTCAGATGATGCAGAACTTTTTATGAAGAATATTTTTTTTTCGTAAAATTAATAATAATAAAAAAGTTTTCCATATGATTCCAACTTAGGGGACATATTGAAATAATAAAATAAATTTTATACCATAATAACCTATACATTGCGTGACATACAAGCCACGTTTTTTGCGATTACATTTCTGCATAAATGTAACTTGGTATTTTTATGTTATTTATGTTATTTTTGAATAAATATTTGAGAAATAGTCAAATTTTTATTGTACAAAACGGATTATACATTTTGGATGGAAAAATCAACTTTTATTATTTCGTGAACAAAAAAGGGGTCCACGCGCCGCACGGCGAGAGCACTTATCTTAAGATCGCTCTATCTTCTTTCTCAAACTCTCCCAAAAACTTAGATTTCTAAATTTTAATATTACGTATTCAGAAAAAAACAATTAACAACTCAATTTTTTTCATCGTACGTAAAAAGTCAGGAATTCAAAAAAAATACTTCAATCCATTGCTCTAATCTAAAATGCTTTGGGTGGTTTCGGACTAGTTCAATAGAGACTTTTAGCTTGTCTTAAATTTCTCACACGTAAAAAACTGCGCATGTGAAGACCCGTAACGTCTCAGACGATACGATGCGTTGAATGTATTGTTACGTACCCTACTCCGTATACTTAAACGTATCCGTATCCCGACCAAAGTCAGTATTCCGTGCTATTTGTGCTATATTACATCATCTTCCTCGTCTAGCAGCAATGGATTATTTGATATCGCCCCCAATTTAACTTTTTACAAAAGTATGAAAAGGTAAAATAAAAAAACTTTGAGGTTATACAATTAGAAACAGAACGAAGCGATACGTTTTCTGCCAAAAAGGGTTTCTTGACAATTTCTTCACGTCAACGTAACTTCAATACGGATACGGATACGTGTAAAAACTTATGACCAGCTAAAAGTGTCTATTGTCTTTAGAGTTGGGTGGAGAATACGTCATTAAATTGTGGTGGACTCCAAAGTAAGTTTTCAAAAGGGAGCACAAATCAGCTATTACCTTTGCAGCCAGAGCTCGTACATAATCCATGGGAGAAAACTTACTGTATATTGCTATTAAATAATAAGTATTAACGGTTGTGGAAACTCAATTTGTTTATTAGGTCGAGTATTAAACTGAAATGTTTCTTGCTCGGCTTATTTATGAACAATGTCATGTCTGTTGACTTTTAAGCAAATTTCCGGCTTCTTATTAATAACATCCATTAATTTACGACTTAATCTTGTTATTAATTCTTTGATCGATACAAACTATTCCATCATCAATTAGTACTGCTTCGAGTCATTGCATGTTATTGAAGTACATTTATTTGATATTTGAGCAAAGAAAACAGCTCACAAGTTGTAGAGCGTATTAACGAGAGTCATAAATGCGGCTCGAACATAAGAAATTTCTTTAATTAAAATTACCCGACATTATTCAATTACAGCATAATAATAAATTTGACGGCATCTTCGCATTAACTGGAACACTAATAGGAACTCTTCTAAAATATCACAACCATAAATAAATGTTTGCTCAACTACACTGAGTTGTAAAATATATCTTTCTCTGTCTTGATCGTAAATAATGTTTGGATTGTGTTCACCTTATTCAAATTGTTAGATTTTACGATTTCTAGCAATCAGGTCTTGACAGATAACATATTTTTCAAGGAAATTACCTATTTATTAATGAATGTTCTTGAAAGAAAGTCTTCCATACCCGATGTTGTTCGTATTTATAATTAGCTTTAGATTATATTTGATGAGGTGGCTAATCGGTCTATTCCACTGCTACCTTTTCAGATCTATTGTGGTCCTCATAATTTGGATTACATTCTCCAGCACGACTCATTTAAGCAGCCAATCTACATCGAGACTGAATCTTTCGTGTGGTTTCTTATCGCTGTTTTCTCAAAGAAACCAAACATTTGCCAGGCAATCGCAGTGGCATAGTATGAGCTCTACGTTTTTCCTTTCTAGGTGATAGAATCTGCACATGGCTTTGTCTGTCAACCCCCTTACCTATTACAACTTTGACTGTTTTCCCATATTTGCTTATTGGATCTGCCTTTGAAGCTGGTGAATGTCCTCTAATGAACTGTCTTTGTTCTGGTAAGTGAAACCAAAATATTGATGATTGACGCTGAGCGCCAATGAAACACTAAAAAGTCCAATGAAGTTAAAAAAATGATGTTAAAGTGAATAATGCAGGTTCTTGCCTAACTAACCAATAAATTTGGAGGTAAACTAAGCCAGTTCACAGGGCTTTGTTACTTTATTGATGTAAAGAAAAAAGTTACTTTTTTAGCAAAACTAGAAAAAAAAAAGAGAAAGCAATTTTAGGGCGCCACTAATTTTCTTTCCTAAAAGAAAATTAGAAAGAAAATCAAATCTAAAGGTCAGCTAACTTTTAATCTGTTTAAAAAAAAAGAAAGAACTTAAAGTTTCTGTATAATAAATAAAACTAATACGTAAAAAAATGTATATAATTAAAGTATTGAAATTACAAAAAAGTGGGTTAGTAGCAAAAATAAAAAGAATATGAAATACTTAACACCCTAAAACAAATGTTTATGAAGATGAAGTCCAGTTGATGTTGAAACTTTAGCTATTGATGTGGTTCTATGGAATGTCTACAGGAAATTTTACGATTTCAGAAAAACTTGTATCGAAGGAACTGTACAAGGGAACCTATACTCAGAAAACTTGTTATTCCATTGGAACTTGTATTCCAGGAAACTTTTCATCGAAATAGGAACTGCTTGTCACACAGGAACTTATTTGTCACACAAGAACTATAATAGGTACTACTGTGTTCCAGGAAACTGTGTCCAGGAAACTGTGTTCAGGAAACTGTGCAGTAATCCAGATAGGTACTTTAAAAGTTACGGCTGCCTATTAGATTTTGTGTGAATTGGAGTTAAAATAATTACTTGGATTACTGTACAGTTCCAACTTGCTATGTCAACAGACGATGAGAGAAGGCCCGCCGGTACCTTTCTCATCCTTATTTAAAGACCATTCGAAATTTTAAATTTCGCGGTAAAATACCTCTAGAATATTGATTTTTGGTCTACTAGTTTATTCCACCACAAATCCTAAAAGTGAAAAAATTTATTAAATATTTTAATGAAATATTTTTAGGTAATATATATAGACTATTCCACCAAAAATCAAAATTGTGAAGAAATTGTACATTTTTAATATCTGAAATGTTAACTAACAAAGTTAACGTTTCATAAGATTACCCACCTATCTAGATATTGCTGTGTCATCCACTTCCTTTTGGCCGTATTTATTGTCGACTTTGCGACGCCGCAGTCCAATGAATGGCATTGATAAGTCTGCTCTAACCGTTCCATCCCCTAATTCATTGCTCTTATAAACCTAGTGCCCTGATACTCTTGTCAGGACCTTGCAATGGTCTCCAAATACTTTCAAGGCACCTATGCAATCACATACTAGCTTAGGATTGACCTCTATGGAATCATGTGCCTTCAATGCAGCTTGTCTGTCGGTGAGGATGACAACTGGACGGTATGTCCTTTCCTGCCTTTCAATTTCTCCAAGGCAATGGTGAATCCACACGCTTGGTTAGTTGTGACGTTCTGAGATTGGCTTATTGGAATAGATATCCTTGATTTTAGCCTTAAAATTCCGGCTCCTACACTTATTCCCTCTTGGAGCTTTTTGTATACTAGCATGCCTAAGCCTGTGAGGGTACACCTTTCTTCCAGTGTTCCATACGTGGAACTAATTATTAAAGCTATCGTAGCCGTTCTGTCAATGAGTTGCACTACGAAGTCATCCGTTTCCACCTCCTTGATAAGATTTAGATAGTTTGGCTTATTTGCTGTTTACTTTGGAGTAATCTGTGCTCAACAGATCTGCTTTACTATATCAAATATTCTACTTTGAAAGGTGAATAGCAAAAAGGTGTATTTTGTATTACATAAAAATTGAAGTAGACATCAAATTTTTTTGTTGCAAGATGTCAAATTATTATTTTTTCTCTTATTTTTTGGGAATCAAACCACAATAATGTTTTTTATTTTTTATTTCAACGTTTCGGTAGCGTTCCAGCTACCGTTGTCAAGATTAACTAGTAATAAAATTAATAAAATAATTTTTGGTCCCTATCTGACACAAGGAAAAAATATGACAAATAGACAATCAATAATATTTTGAAGTTTCTAGACTACAAAACATTGTTGTCAAATTTTATTAAGGTCCATTCATAGTAGATCACATCTCTGGTGAAATGTGAAATAAAATATTTCATTTCATGACATTCTAACGATATGATAGTCTACTGGATATGGAATCCAGTGAAGTGCACGTTCCAAGAACGGTTTTTATTGGGATAGCGCTTTTTTCCGCTTATTTTGGAAATGTTAATAAAACGCGTTTGTTGTTACTTTTTTGTATGATTATTTTTGTTTCCAAAATATGTATAACTTAGTTTGGTGATTATTTGTATTGAAGTGTGTATCGATTAACAACTAATCCAGAAAAAGAAAAACTGGATAAAAACTTATGATGCTATCCTGATAACGCAGGTAATTGATTATTGGAAATTTCTCTTTCCAACATTGCTAACCAAATTTGACTATATTCGGCTGAAATACTAGCTACACATTTATCTGCATTTAGTTGTATTTAAGCACTTTCTTTGATTTTTCGTCTTTTATTATTGGGCTCTTTCAATATTATTTTTGTCGAATGCCATTGAATTTTTTGCCTCTCTTCCCAAGCATGTTTACAAATACCTGACTTAAAGAACTTCCTATCTTTGATATATTTTTTATGTTCACTTATTCGGACTTTCAATGGTCTAGATGTTTCACCTGAGTAGAATTTGTCGCATTCACAAGATATCTGATATATGCAATTGCAAGATTGTTCTTCATTTTTTGGTTTCGTTTTTGTTTGTATAGATCTCAACGTATTTTTATCAGGATAGCATCATAAGTTTTTATCCAGGTTTTCTTATGATCATTGGAATAGTTGTTAATCGATACACACTTCAATACACAAAATCACCAAACTGAGTTATACATATTTTGAAAACAAAAATAATCATACACAAAAAAGTAACAACAAACGCGTTTTAATAACAACATTTCCAAAATAAGAGGAAAAAAAGAAGCTCTATCCCAAAAAAACCGTTCCTGGAACGTGCACTTCTCTGGATTCCATTTCTAGTAGACTATCATATCGTTAGAATGTCATAAAATAAAATATTTTATTTCACATTTTACCAGAGATGTGATCTACTATGAATGGACCTTGATAAAATTTGACAACAAAGTTTTGTAGTCTTAAACTTCAAGATATTATTGATTGTCTAGTTGTAATATTTTTTCGTTGTGTCAGATAGGGACCAAAAATTATTGTATTACTAGTTAATCTTGACAACGGTAGCTGGAACGCTACCGAAACTTCGAAATAAAAAATAAAAAACATTATTGTGGTTTGATTCCCAAAAAACAAGAGAAAAAATAATAACTTACAGGATTTTTTATAAATATGTACAAAGATGAATTTATTCCATTCGATTTTCCACATTGTTTACCTCCATTTTGGTACCTCTGGAAATTTATTCCTTCAACGAAGAATAAATAAATAAAGTTTTATTCGTTAAAATCCAGTATCTTAGTTGCTGTCTTTTGTCAATTTTTCCAGTAACCTTATAATTATTCCACTCCTGGATAAACAATTTATCCCACACCTTCATCTTTTATTGTTAAATCATTTATTATTGTAAATTGGTTAGTGTTCGTGTAGAAAGTATTTTAAATTTTTCCCATTACTCGATTATCACTTATTTTGAATGATGTAACCTCTTTATGCTAGGTAATTGTCATTTAATATTTTTTATTTGCGACTTGGAAATACAATTTTTGTAATTGGTGATATTTATATTCTCCAATTTTCAATTATGACATTATATTGCCAGCTTTCCCTTAAAACATTTTTATTGCAGACATAATAATTATATCTACACTTAAGAAATCACTTAACATACAAAAACCAAGAAGGTCGAAAATCCCATTAAATTTATTGTTTCAATAATTGGGTTGGAACCAATTATTACATATCATTTATCGTCGTAGACTCCGTTTCATCAAGGAAGAAGCCACTAGAGTCTAGAAGCTGCAGTCGTATACGCAAAGAAGCTGCACATAACAATTTCTGAATAGTAATATCGGTCAAAGCATAAGGCTAGTACAGATATTGAGTGGCACTCATTATGTTAGTGCAGTCTCAGTATTAAGTTGAATTAGATATGTGCCATTTGAGAGGTCTGTCCTGTATATTTTGCAAGTAAAGCTAAAAAAAAAGTAGATAGCTTTTAAACACTATTTTTTTAAAGCATTCCCCACAAAGAGAAATGTATTTTTGCATCCTTTGGTACCAATTTTGATAGCAGTTACTCCAATCACTTGTTGGTGCTTTCAGAAAAGAGTTTTTGAAGGTATTTGAACATTGTCAAAAGTAATTGCGCGAATTTTAATTGGCTTAATTTCATTTTTCGACTTAGGTACTCATTAACTTAAAAAATACAGATTAGGTACAGCTTCATGCGAAGCAGCCTGAGAATGTGGCGTTAATTTAACTCAACATGAATTTGACATTTGATATTTGGCAAACTATGTTGTTATATAGCACTCAAAAGACAACCCTTGTATTTTCATGATCTGTACCTTAAATTTGAGAAGATTGTCGCATGATCTTTGGTTAAATAAATTGGAATTATCAGTCATTTCTTGTTATCTGCTAAAATTAATTGTTATGTCGTATCGCTATTACCAGTGACTTCATTTGACCAGCTAGAGGAGTTGACTATAAAGATTCAAAATAACACAAAATATCCTCTTGACTTAATTAAGACATTAAATGAATTTCAATTACAAAGGAACAGTATAGGGGCTCATTTACATTTATAATTTGGAAATAATTTACAGTAATAGGACATACCTTTATATTTATTTAATCTTTCGTAAATATTGATTCTTACTAACAATTTAAATAATCTTATCATTTGTTCAAAGGTGTGTTATTTGTTGTTTAGATTAGTCTAAAGTAAAAAAAATCTAATGAGTTAATATATTTTCATTGTTTGAGATACCTAACGAAACTCTCTAATAGTTTTTTTGTACCTTTCAATCAATTTTTAAACCTCGCTTATCAACCCTTAGTTTTTGGATGATGGAGTAGTAATCAAAGACACAGCATCCATAAATTGATTGTTCTAGCTTCGTGAAAATCCTTCTCAATAGCGTCGATTATCCAGCTGCTAAGGCATGTAGTTTGCCCTCTAACTATTTAAAAAATTGAACCGTTTTATGGCTGGTTATATATGTCACCCATGATATATTTTTTATATTTCATTTATAACCTTTGTTAATGAATGCATAATTATTAAAACTAATGTATGGAGATATCGAGAACGACATTAAAAAATTAGCTGACATAGATCTTTGTCACAATATACTAGCACGAGATATATGAATTAATAACATACTAATTAATTTGAATTGTGTATAATATTCTAACTTTATTCTTATCAAAACATGCCTAGTGGTTTTAATTTTATACAATGACAGTGTGAATTAGGCATAATAGTTATTTATGTATCATGGGTACTAAGTAGATGATTATGTTCTTTGGGGGTGACAGTCTTACAAAGCCGAGGTAGACTAGTAGACAGATGTTCAGGTGTATGCAAGTTACCAATAAACTTATGTATGTCAAAAACTGTGCCGCTATTTAAAATTTGACAGTCTGGGGTTTAGTAGGGCACCCTAGAATCACCCCTTAAACCTTTTTCCATGATTATAAATCAATGTTTATGGATAAAATTTAGATATATTGTTTCCATTGAAAATAAAATGAGTGTAGGTATAGATGATTTTTCCGCCAAAGAAATTGAATAATAGATATTTATTAGAGCATGGGTACCTATACCTAAGTTGCTATTAAGCTATGAAAAACATTAAACAAAAAAAGTTCCGATATCCATTAAAGTTGGGAAATCAAAAGAATGAGATCGACGAGCACTAAGTTTTTCAAACAGGGAAATAAATAAACTAACAGTTTCAATGTTCGTTCATTGGATGTGTCAATTAGAGACAAAAGGCGCTATCTTGTTTCCGGTGCAACTCTTAAGAAACAAATCTCTTGTCTGGCCGCTATATCGAAGTAGATCTGCCCGACATCGGGTTTAAATTTCAAATTGACATTGGTCGCAGCCATTGTCTCGGTCCGATATCTATTGATACCTTCGACAAAAGGTTTATTGTTTTTCAGGTATGTTATTCTTTTTATAACACTTAACCTGTTGACAAACGTACAAGATCTTATAAATTGAATCTTGATAACCATTTTTAGACAATGTTTCGTTTAATTGTTATTGAAGAATAATTTAGACTTTAGACTACGAGGACAAAACAATTTAAAGTAATACAGGGTGTCCCAGGAGGTCGTACCAAAAACTTGGGAGGTGATATAAAGACTAAAAATAATGATGGTATTTCATATAAAATTTTTTCTTTACGCCTTTCGTTAACGAACTATAGGGCTCTAAAGTTGGGAATGGAAAATGGTTTTTTTATTTACAATTATCAAATGGCTGTTTGGAAATTGGTAATATTTTAAACGTTAATAAACACCACAATTGCACACTTTTTGGCGTGATATACAAGTCTACAACATACTTGTGAACTCAGGTACCGACTAAGTTAAATGGTGGATGAGCCATACTTTTTGCAAGTAAAACTTTTTTTAGCTATAAATGCAGTAATTGGCTTTTGTGAACATTTTTAGAGATATCAAGTCCTCTTGTGTCATCTCGATAACATTAACGGTACGATTACAGGAAGCATCCTGTATTATGAGCAAATTATTAAGAATTTGGTGTGATTTTTTTAAACCGTTTTGACTTTTTTGATGTTAATTACTTGGTTACTCGTTTTTTCTAATCTGCTAATGTGATATAGTTATTCATTTCTCAGGAAGGCAGATTTTTTACATTTAATGTGCGACGGATAATCTTCGTTGGTGAGGATCAGTATACACTGATATTGGCCAAATATTTCAATTATTCTCTCCTATAGAGAAAGAAATTAAGAACACACAACTAATATGTAAATTCTCTCTCGAAGCGGAGCATGTGAACAGGAAAGGGATATGCAACGTATGTCCATTGCTCATCGCATGGTTCAATTTAATAGCCAGTAGTGAAAATAAGCTTTCTTTCTCCTGTGATCCATGAACCGATAAGTTTTAAAATTTTAATTTCTTGTGAGAGGTTTACCTCAAACTTTTTTTTAAAGTGCATTCAATGTGAATGCACTTTGTACCTGCCACTTTTTACCGGACCTTTCCTACGAAGTAGCTTTCCATGAAATACTTTGAACTAAATTACCATGGATTAACCTCAAATACCTAGGACCTGTCCGAAGTAACCAAGGAAAGTGAAACAACATAAAAACAACGTAAAACAACATTCATTCACTGTGATATTAGTTTTAAAATCATTATACAACTTGTAAATTTAACAACGTTGTTCATATTCCTTCCCTTTCCAGCATTTCCAGGTTTGTTGATAGAGAGCTGTGAGGTGAAAAACAAGTCGACTAATATTATTCAGGGTGGCGCCCACTTACCTTTCTTGATTAACTTCAATTACATTCCTTAACTTGATTTATTAACTTCATTTGGTTCCTCAACTTCATCTATTATCTCATTAACTTCAATATAACTTCAATAACTTAAATAAAGTAGGATTACCCGCGAACTGGTAAGACTACTCCCTGAACTGATATTAGTTTGGTCTCCGAATTCACACCTGAGGTGCTCTCCACATTGAGTCGCCGTTGCAATTTATCTTGCCTTATTATTTTAAATAAATAATAGGTAACATTGTGCTGGTTTTATTGAAAATTACTTTCTTCTGATAAATGAAAATGAAAAACACGAGGTGAACATTCTTGTTATGAACTTACCAACATCAACTGTAGATGTTAACCCCATTGAGCATGTTCGAGACTTGCGAAGTCATGGACACGATTTTAATTTTGAATCAGCTGCAACGACAAGCCCTTTTGGAGAAATGGAAACCAATTCCACAAGCAGAGCATTCCATACAGGCAAAGCACGTGGGGGCAAATCCGGGTATTAACAATGTATGTATGTATGTATGTGTGATTTTTGGGGTGACATTCACTGAGACCTAAAA
>CAJUYG010000866.1:52740-67897 GCA_910591675.1 Galerucella calmariensis | reverse complement strand
AACAAATAAATCATTGAAAACAAGGACAGCATATAAGTAATTTAATTTTTTTTTTTTCGGCAAATAACAATTAGAGCATAAAAGTACAATACCCGGATATATAATATTAAAATATACATAAATCTATATTATATTGTCTACTAGTAAATGAGAATGTAATATTCATTTGATTTGCTGTCATTTAGCGCACCAATTAAAAATTACGTAGGTATGTAGAATAGTGAGAATATTATTTAAAATATATATAGGCTGTTTGGGTTATTTAAGATAGCGAAACAAAATTTTGTGATGTTCTTAATATGAAGAAAAAAGGAAAGCATATCATTCATATTTCAAGGTAAGCCTGTGAAAAATGGTTGTTCAAATGGTAAGGTACATTCCCATTATACATATTTTATTTTGGAGGAGAAATATTGTGAATAAAAAGTATTTCTTATTAACAAAGCAATACATGAAGCAAAATTGAAAATAGTAATTAAAAAAAAAACATGGACCAAGAAAAAAATATACACTACTGTATACAAACAACAGACCATGGGAAGGAGAAACCTCACAACAGTTTGGAAAACAACGGGTGGAAAATTTTGACAATTTGACAGTGATATCTTTGATAAAAATGAACTAAAAGTTCATCACTTGAAGGAGAGCTGAAAAAAATGAAGAATAAGTAAATAATTTTGAAATGTGTGTGTCATTCTTTGATCATCCTAATAAGGAGCCAGAGATTTTTTTTCAAATTTCCAGTACTACTACATACAAAATATTTTACTGACTGGTTAGCTATTTCCATGTTTTTTCTACTATAATAAAAAAATAGTAAAAATTTGTCACTTTCTACATCATCACAATACGCATGTTCTCATGCTCAAACTGAAAACTTGATCCCGGTCAGCAAATTATTCTGATAGTTGGCAACTGATTTGAAACCGCAAATTTCTTTCTTCGGCCCAAGGATTTTTAAATCACCAACTGCCAAATTGATTCTACGAACGGTTTTTTTTAATGCTCATGCCTCTGACGGTAATGATAGTTTCTGACTGTTCTACGAACAAACCTAAATGTTACTTGATCTTGAATTGCCACTATAAATCCAAGAATTAACGGCTCAATTGCATTTTGTAACATCTCCAGTTACACTTCACCGCTTAAATTTAAATTTGAATTTAGGAAGACAGGACCAACTATGTGGTTTCCCAAAATACCTGCCCAAACATTGACTTTTTCTGGAAATTGGGTATGTTGTTCACGAAAGGTGTGAGGATTTGTGTCACTCCAATACCTTACATTTTGTGTATTCACATTTCCATTGAGGCAAAAAGTACTTTCGTCACTAAAACAAATTGTTTTTGTGTAATGTGGGTTTTGACTAATTTTATTTGTCACACATTCACAGAATTCGAATCTTCTGTCGGGGTCATCATCCGAAAGGTGGTGCTCCATTTTTAACTTGTATGGATGAAATGTATTTTCAGCCAACACTCTCTGTACTGTACTTTTACTTACTTCACAGATAGACGCAACTTTAGTTGAAGAGGAAGTAGGGTTTACTACCATTTCAGCAACTATATCAATTTTTTTATCATCACTAAATGTTGGTCGACCAGATCGTTTGGAATCTTGAACACTACCTGTTGCTTCAAACTTGTGAAGAAGCTCCCTCAAATAAGTTTTCGAGATATGGCGATCTGGGTATCTCTCATTAAATAAACGTTCCGCTTCATGGATATTCTTTCTAGATTCACCAATTATTAAGACAGCTGCTACTTTGTCGGCTTGAGTACGTACAATTTTGCCTATATGTAACTCTTAAACGTCTCGTTGAACAATAATAAAATTAAATATTCAAGCTATTTAGAAAAACTTTGCAAAGCAACAAATACTATTAAATTAAAATTCAATTTTTTTTACTACTAATCAGAGGCGGACTGAAAAATCTTCAATATTTAAATGTGAAATAATAATTTTGATATTTATTCAATTTATCCGTCAAAATTAGTTTAAGCCCAAACAAAATTAAAATGGCTATGCAGCCAATGTCAATGCCTTTCAAACGGGATATCACTTGCCATAAGGTCCTATTTAAAATTATTGGCCAGAGTGGCACTGTGACGTCATCTACTACTATTACGTCACTTGTTACCATTTGTAGAGAAGTTTACAACACTTTATTTTCACCCTCCAAATTTTATTAATGTCAGTGTAGTCGTTCAAAAGATACGAAGGGGGGAGGGGACTTTTGAATAGCACTGTATATTCATAAAAAAATCCCTATTCTCTAGTTAACACGCACTCTCGGACGAAAAAGAAGAGAATGTCGAAGAATTAACTGTATTGTTTTAAAGCCTAAAGATATTTAGGGTTATTACATGGAAAACAAATGCCTTTACTATATATGCAAATATATACATTCCTTCGGGAATAGTAAGCGCCAATAAAGGCTCTTAGAATCCTTTGTTTTGTGGAGAGTAAGTCCACATCAATTCCTTGCGTGTTATCATATCTCTTCACACTTTCCACGATTTTCCTCCATTCCTTTCTGTCCTGATTCTTTTTTCTTCAATATTTCAGTCCATTTTTGTTATGTCTCACTCTATTTGGTAAATCCATGTAGCTTTTGGTCTGTTTGTAACTGGTGTTATTACTTTCACATCACTGCTATCTTTCATCCTTTTGATATGTCCAAGCCATCTTAATAATAATAAGTTTATGGCTTTAAGAAAACAATGCTTACAGAAAGGTTAGTGTGTGCTGATAAACAGACATTTTAAGTTTCAGTTGGTAACAAAAAAATAAAATGAATACCGAAGGTAGCAGCATATAGTTTTTTATCCTCAGAGCATTTACTGATTGTATTCTGGATGCTTTTATTAATCTCCATATGTTTTTCGTTCCTAGTATGTCTTCTATTTCAAAATTCGTCAATCTTCCATACTGTCATCAATTCAATTTTTTTGTTTCATGAAAAAGTTTGACGTTATACGATTGAATCTCTGATTTTTATAATGTCCGTCTTCATAGGCGATCTAGGTATCATAGATTTCTTGTTGAAAAGAACTAATAAAAATGAGGATTGTCCTCCCCAGGTAGAATAGTGTATTATTAAAACCCATTCTTGGATTTTAACAATCATACATTTTCAACACCCACTCGAGATGTTGGCGCCTCGAGATATTTAACCTATTGTTGTAATCACAACAATTGTGTAAGACCCTCTCACTCTTTTTCTATATCGCCAAACCGTCTATTAAGCGAATCACAATGCAATGCAAAAACGAAAGTTAATCATTATGTGTAATGGGAAATATAATAGTACGAGAGAATTCGCATTCATACTGAATACACCTAATAGAGGAGTTCCGTTTAAGGTCAGTATGGCCAACTTAAAGTGGTTTTTATGACAAGAATGACAGTTAATGTCTACCATTCAGATCATAAGATTTTTGCAGGTTTTTTTATCATTGCCAATATCCATATTTATTTATTAAAACAATGTATACACCCCTGGAGCGTAGATCTTGAATTTTAAAATAATGTTTTAGCTGAATTTTAAACGTATAAAAGGACAATTATTTTAGGACCATTTCATTTCTGTTATCTGTAACTAGTTATGTCAGATGTCAATGGAAAAAATAATTAGATGGATAGAGATACTAAATACACCTAACTAGTACTGATGGAAAATGGACATAAACGATTAAACGAATATATCAACAATAGCAAATATAGCTGACATTTGACATAACTAATGACAGAATAACAGGAATAAAATGGTGACTTACAATTTCTAACTAAGTAGTGTTGATAATTTACATTCAACATTTTCAATTTATTCTTTTTACGGGCTTTGTTCTATAAATTTCGCCTAGAATCGATACCTTGCATGTGGCTTTCTTAAATTAAAGTTTTGATGACTATATCGAAGCAGCTCAAAAGTGAGCAATCAAATTTTATATCAACATATCTTTATATCATTGAATAAAAAAGATTGGTTAGAATCTAGAAGCTTATCAAAATTTTAGTTTTAAATAAACAAAAAATTGATAAAATCTGTTCATGCCCACGGGGATAATAGGTACGTCTACTGTTCAATCATCACGCACAAATACATCTTTCATTATTTCATATTTAATGATAAGATTTTGGTGAGTATCTTTTGTAATTTATTTGTGGCTTCCTGTTGATTTCATTGATTTTCGGGTGAACCGCAAATCATGAAAATTGAAAATTATTCCAAACTATAATACTAATAAAACAATCTTAAGATAGTAAAATTTCAATCATTGCTTTGATAACCAGGTTAGAAAGTTTCCGACAAAGAGAAGACTGCATTATTTTTTGATACAGTGAGTAGATTAGTGTCTTCAATATGGACTCGCTTTAAATTAACTACCCTGATAATTTACAAAGTAAGATTGGTAAATGTAGTTTTCCTAGTTCATTTAACCGTGTATCCATATCAACTATGTTATTTCCTATAATGTCAATAAAAAATAGGAATGCAATTAAAAGTATATATCTGAAAAGTTCATGAAAATTGATATTATCATACAATTTGGACGTACATTCTGGAATCCGCCTGTAAACCAGATCATGTGTGCCACTCTTCCGGAAAAATATACCCGAAGATGTGTTGCTATTGATTTTCAGTAGTCAGGTAATTCGAAGGAGTGGTGGAGAGTTCCATAGCGTTCAACTACCTTAGCAAAGCCTTTTGTCCATCACAACCCACCAATTCGCCCACACCATCCGTTTTATGGAAATGGCCATTATCTTCAAGAGGTGTTGAAAATAATTTTCATCGCAACCAGAGAGGTGGTGGAAATTCTACCAGTAGGTAATCGTCTGAATTGAAACATGTACAAGATTTTTGCTGGCATTTGCTCTACTGGCCCACATGACCATATTATATACAGCCAGCTTATACCGAGAATAACAGGTTGTCGAACGCCGATTTCACACACTGGTTTTGACAACAAGTTCGCACATACGACTGCAACTTCACGTGGGTTCTTTTCACGTGAAACTGAGTATACAATTTTATTCTAAGAATATCTCGCTGATAGTTTCAATGAACCAACGTTTTGACGTTTGATGCTTTGCAAAGCGGGAAATTCCCACATTTCAACTATCCATAACTCAAATTTCTTGGTTTGCTTTTTGGAATAGATAACTTATGTTCTGGTTCATACTTGGAATGAAGAATATCAGTACTTAATATGAGTAGATTCCACAAACTAAGGTTCCAAAAAGTGAATTCAATTATAATCACCCCATGCTATGAATGTTTATACTTAGGTTTGGTATATTTATTTAAATTTGACCAGACTATCGGTGTGAATCCTTTTGATAATTTACTATCTTCGATTAGACAAAAATGTTCAGTGTATATTATCTGTGAATAATTATTTGACAGTGCATTATTGGTACTGACATGATACTGATTGTATTGTTCAATATACTATTCTTGGGTGGCATTCCCCATGGCAAATTCCTGTTAAAACTTTGGGATTTGTAAAACGAGTTTATTTTGGTTGGGTGTAGGTATCAGTTGTGAAATTATAATACTGTTCGTTTAATCATTTTCATAGAAATCATGTCAGTAGACTCCAGAACATAGATAGCTTAAGCTCGACGTGAAACAGCCTGGTGGTGGTGTCCGGAAGTGAGCAGCAGCTATGTTATTTTTTGGAATCCAGCATCTTTTTTATGATTGAATTCCTAGATTAGTGCTATATATTAAATGTATACTTCCCAAGATATTGATAATTATAACTGAACTATAACTGAACATCTACTATCAAATTGTGCTACAGAGCATTATGCTATATAAACGAAAAACAGCATCTGCCAGCGTGTGGAAATAATTGCAATTAACAGTCAAATTGAATTGTGTCCGAAACATAAAACCGAGACGTTCCAAGCGTTATCGGATTTCTATAGTTTGGTCAACGTTTGAAGGAAAATACCATACCTAATGCCACATTAAGACAATACATAATATTCACCTTTGTTCAAGGTCCTGTATCAACAATACACGGGAGAACAGTGGAAGCAGCTCAAGCGTATATTACGCATGTATGTATGTATTTTGGGGTAACATTCACCGAGACCTAAAAGATCTATTGTGCCCCCTTACTTCTACTACTTACTTCTGAGGAGAGTCTCAGAAACTAGTAGTTCCCTTAGTCCTATTTCCCGAAGGAATTTTAGGATGTCTGCAGGCTTCAACTTAAGTAAATGTTTCTATTCTATCCAGTAATCTCCAAGGTGCTGTGCTCTAGAATTCTGAATTGCTGTGCAGTTGGAAAGTATGTGGATGGAGGTTTTTTTTCCATTCCACAAAATCTGCATTCTTCTTCCTCCACTATTTTGAGCTTTTTCAGGTGCCCATTCAGGCGACAATGTCCCGTTAGGATCCCTGATAAAACTCTTAGCGCAGTTTTACTTTGAGTTATGCATTCATTTCATCTCAACAGGTTGTAGTTGCCCAGAAGAGTCTTTAATTGTATAAGCCCTACTAGATCTTTCCAATGGTCAGATCTTCTCTTTTTCTCGGCTTTTCTTATTTCTTCCAATATTACATTGGGGCTGATTCTGCAAAAGGGTTCGGGCCCTCAGAAAGGTATTTTAGTCCCCCTCTTTGCGAGTTCATCTGCTATTTCATTTCCTTTTATTCCAGTGTGTCCTGGAATCCATAGTAAGGTGACTATATTGTTCTCTGCTCTCTGCTCTTGCTCTCTGAGTTTGTGTAGGCATTCCCACACCATTTTGGAACTGATTACACAAGAGCTCAGTGCTTTAATGGCTGCTTGACTATCCGACATTATGATAATCCTTTGTCTTCTGTATCCTTTATTAATATTGAAATGGGCGCACTTTCTTATGGCGTGGGTATAATACGCATAGGCTGGATACTGATTTCAATAACGAATATTGGAGAAGCAAAGAAATTAAAGAGATTATTCCGAGATAAGTTATCACTCCTTCGAAATGGGATACAAATACCAATACGCGAATTCAAAAAAATGCCATTCAATGGTACACAGACGGCTCAAAAGCAATAGATGGAGCTGGATAGGACTGTTGGACCAGAAACCAATCACTTCGAAAGCTTGGGCAAAATCTCAAGTATCCTCCAAACGGATATGCGCGCCATAAAAAAGTGTGCCCACTGTGCCCAGCTTATTAAAGTACTGAGATCTTATGTAATAACGAAAATGGTATGGGAATGCGTGGGCGAACTTAATAAACTAGGTGAGACCAATACCACCTTGATGTGGATTCAAGGATAGTCCTAGCCATAGTTAAAATGTATTACAAGTTTTGACAGGTTAGGTCAGGGGACACTGTCGCCTGAAAAAGCTCAAAATAATGGAGAGCAATGTAGATTTTGTGGTATATATGGTAAAAAGAAACACACCCATCACACTTCCAGGTGAAGGTAATGCTTATTGTCTTGGGGCTCCATTTTTAGGAGGAGTTTTGAATGATTTTCGAATGCTAGGTCATCAAATATTGATATTCGTAAATTGATAGTTGCTTAATATATCATTTCATAGGAATACCACAAATTCCTCGAAAACAAATTAAAACTAATAATTCAGCAAATGTATTATTGATCTGATCTAAATAAAAAATATGAAGCAAATAATGATAAAATAGTCATTGAATATAGGCAAATATTGATTAAAATGTGATATGATAGTTGAAAAAAATTAACGAGTTTTGTTACGTTGTGGACGATAAATTGAATAGATTATTCGTAAAAAATGAGAGATCTACTTACGAAATCCTCTTTTTATTCCGACATGAAAAGTGCGATCCGACGGTTCGTGTGTTAGTTGATGTCTGACCTATAACTTCAGGCTACAGGTATATCAAAATTTAGTACGGACGGTTTCAACAAAAATTGAGTTGGGTTGCAAATTGTTTTATGAAAAGCTTAGCGGTATTTTGAACAAAGAATACCTGAAATATACCATGGATTTGAATACCTGGCGTCCCACAATATTTTAATGTATGATGAGAGCTAGATTATCAATTGGTATTGTCAATTTTACGGCACTACTCCTTTTGCCCGTACCAGTTGTTTTTAACATTCGATGTAACACTAGTTTTAAAGCAATACCAAATATATTAAAGTTTTGTCATACTTGTTAGTATAGTGTGGGAAATATACGTGTGGTTTAACAAATAACATTTGCATCGTCAGGAATTACATACGATGTTATCTCTGTTGTGGAAGTTGTTATAAGTCAATCGTGACATTGGAGCATCATTGGTCTTGTCAAAAACCACAAATCAAATAAATTCACAAGCCGGCTTAACAAAGGAAGCTTAAAATAGTGTATTAAAGTATAAGTGGATATTAAGGTCTTTAAAACACGCGCGAAATAGAGCAAGTGTTTTAGAGACCAGTTATCCACGAATACTTTACGCTATTTTTTTATTGGTGCACTTTGAAATTATGAATACTGATATCTATTACTTCTACAACAACAAGAAATGGAAATAGGAACTAATTCGTGACGTATACCTTGAGTTGTCATGGAAATGAGAAAAACATAAGCTAATTCGCATTTTGTCTTCAGGATTTATTAATTTGAATACAATTTTCTCCGATTTGAAAAAACCAAATTTTAATATCTCAAACAATACCAACTGTACTTTGCATATTCATTTATAAAATTTAAATTGGTAGATATTGTTCGAATAAATGTTTCGACGTTACAAAGTACTCCTGTCAGTTCAATAATAAAAAAATTGTCATTTAGACTTCGTTGTTGATGCTGCCATGGTAACTTTAAAAAACGCGCGCGTTTGAAAGTTCGATTTAAACACGCTGAGGTGTGCTTTAATGAAATGAATCCTGGAATTACTCTTATAACCCCGAATATAAGGGTTAGTCGGCTGTTCCAAGATAAACCAAACCCGACATGTCTTAAAAGCGAGCAATAGAGCAACAATTCCTCTGCAAGATCGAAGAACCGATACTGCTGATTGGTACATATCAGAAGTACCTAATTGCTAAGTGTCGAAGTCCCAACGACGAATGATCCTCCAATGCATGTTTCCACACATCTTGTGGAACAATTGAGTTTTTGAAGCAATTAAGCATTGAGTTGCTGGACCATATTCCATATAGCTCATTACATTTTTCTCCTTTTCCAAAAATTGAGATTAAACTGCGTAGTCAAAGGTTCCAGTTCCCAGAAGATTCAGTCAACGCATTCAAAAACTCAATTTCAAACATCGATGTGACTACAATAAATACAAAATCACTCTAATTACGGAAGGAATCCTCAATTACTATAATGAAGGGTCAAAAAGGAACAACGAAAGAGAAGACAATAGGGAATACAGGACATATGTCTACAGCACTGAGGAACACTTTAACAATATTCTAAGAAAAACTAATAGCAATAGATTTCTGAGCTCAAGATTGCCTCAAAAACACCAGAGAATTTATTCCAGAACCCAGAAGAATCAGTGAGCGCCGCCAAAAGTTCTATTTTGAATGTACCAACAAGCGGGTGGAATAATTGCTCCTAGATTTGAATCCAAAGGATGCAGACCTATTCGTGGAGAATACTTCAAAAAACAACAGTGTTTAAAAGTTACCCACTCCATATGCAAAATATGAAATACAAATCTCGTACCTATCAATGATTTATGTTTCACATTAATACGTTTTTCACAGCACACTCCGTACTAAGAACTTTTATTTGCGTTGACCGACAAAAAGAGAGTCGGAAGAAAAATAGAGAAAAGAAGTGCGAGATAAAAAGCGACTTATACAACAGAATTTATGAATGATTATCAGCCAAATTACGTGGAATCTCTCGTATGTATAATTTGTCGAACATTTTCAATGAGAAAGTTTGTTTATTGATTGCAGGTGTACGGTTTTGACTTACTCACAAGATATTTTAGCCATGAGCGCTTACTGGGGGGCAAAGACCGTTTCTGTCTGTATTGTCACAGTTTTATATTATTTATTAAGTTCCGATTAACAGGTAGTTTCTCTATTAAATGAGATAGCATTTTTCTTATATTTAATGTTTTTAAGTTGATGATTGATAGTATAGCTAAATACCGATTATACGGAAAGCTTCTAATGATTCTCAATATTTTGGATTAGATGAGGAAACTTATTCTACGATTATACATCTTTTAAAAACCAGAAGTAATTTGAATTTTAGTTGACAATTCTGGAAGCCTCTGACTGCTCAGATTTCGACATCTGATAATTATTGATAGTTTTGACATACACGATCAATAATCAATAATATATATATTGTATATTTTCAATGGTCATATTATTATAATTCGTTACATTGACAATTATCAAAGCAGCGAACAGAAATAATTAACAATTGAATTGAATTGCTCTATAACTAAGTGGTCAATAATTTTTTCTATTATTAAACTAGGTCAATAATGGATAAAGTCAAATATTTTGAGAATTCAGAGATAGTAGTCCAACAAAAACTTGCAACTTGCGTGCAACTAAATTTGTATACCTAGGAGATTGTCTCTAGCATATTTGCTGCTTGAAATTACCTATCAAGAAATAAAATGTCATTAGTTTCAAATTCGCGCTCAACTGAAAATGACTGATGACATAACAAGTACGTCCATAATATATCAAAAACTGACTGTGTACTTGTCAGTCAGCCGACGGGGTACGCTTCTCGTGGTGTGTTTGTGAATTATTTTCAATTTTTGTCTTGAATTTGGCTAGTAGTGGAAAAGCGAAGCCCCTCGCGAAATAATCTTGGTGCTGGATCAATAATGATAGTCCTCACTACCTTGGTGTATAATATACCATTATTAATAAATTATTTCAGTATTTGAAAGTACACCTTATCTATATGTTATTCAGTTGTGTAATTGAATACATACTACAGTTAGTAAATATTACTTAGTCCAATTTACATTCTTAATCTCTATTTATTTAAAATATACTTTAATAGGTTTGGATAACGATAAGACAAAGATAAATATTAAACTTTCCATAAAGAAACATGGTCATTGTATAATTTGCGGAATAACAAAATTTGTAGCAAACAAATCTTCAACACATTAAATCTATTCGTACTTGTAAATGGAAACATAAAAGTGTGTATATTTGTCCATATAAAGTCAATTTTGTTTCATTGGGATACTTTAGTGGAATGATCGCCTCCAGTCGAAATCAGTTTACGTCTCGTCGATTGTCGAACACGCTCAAATATTTGAGGCGTTTTTTAAATATTATTACATGCCATTTGAACACGATTCTTTAAATCGTTGGTATCAATCATCGGTATGTTCTAAACTAATGACTTAAGGTAGGTATCTCTATATAGGCAGAAATCACATGGGTTCAATTCTGGTAATTGAGGTAGCCAGTGTGGAGGCACTCCTCGACCAAGTTTCGTACGCTTTCACCAACAAAACAACGAGCTAGAGCTCACAATTTTCAGCATATGCCAATGATAAGATTAAGTAATTTCATAGTTTAATTTTTCATTCTATGTAGACATGTAGAGCATAAAACCTTCAAAAAAATATCCAAATATGACTGACACACTATACTTTTTAATCAGTATGTATAAATCTATACATAAATATTTAATTATTATCCATTGTTGAAACCAATCTAATTCAATAATGAAAAAATAAACTTGATATCCAGTTTACCTTCATTTTTATTTATAATAAACTATAATAAACGCGACATTAGCAATTTATTGAATGTTTTAGTGCTCGCTAGATAATAAATGATACACATATTGGTTTTAAAATTGGATTTTCTGTTTTATTACAAACTGCTTTTTTTGTGATACTATTAACTGTATTTTTTATTTTTCTATTTGGATTGTATGATTGATTATTAATTATACTGTCTTTGTTTGCTTTCAATTTACATACTTCAATATAAGTAGATAATTACACTATTTTGTATCGGTAAATAAATTGTTTTGCTGTCCGTTTTCTAACAATGACAACCAGCCATATTTATATATTGAAACAACTTTTCCAACGGCAAAGAATACTTTGAAGTGTTCAGAATGTACCAGTTTTTTCAAATCAACAATAAATATGTAGGTACATAAAGAATATTTTCTGTGACCCATTTGCTTGTTGACGAAGCGCGCACTTACCGAAGATGACCTATTTTCCAAAAATTAGGACATCATTATTGGAAATTTCCTTTTCTTTCAATTTTTTTCCTGTCACTCAAAAAACCTGTCAATATCCAGCAATTGAAAGATGGGACTACCACAGAGATAAGAAGAATCGAGCTGACAGTAAACGTTGTTATGGTTAGAATATAAATTATTAAAGATTATTCAGATTTCAACTCCGATGAAGATGATATAAGTGTATCTATAACTCCGAAATTATGGCATTTAGGTATAGAGAGCATTACATGAAAAATATTATGTATTTCTTGAGGATTTCAAAAGGCAGGTAGAGTTTGTTCAACAATTCTTTGCCGTTACCTCATACATTGTCAAGCTTGCTCTCTCACTCATGAATAGGATGAGACGGAATTATAACGTCATTTCTTATCTGAGGTCGACATAAATTTTATCTGTTACTTTTGACAGTCCAGTTGTCATTGATTATAATTTTGAGGTTAAGTGTAAAATAGCATTCAACTAATATATAAGACATACATAAAACGTCAAGAAAACATAGTTGTATTCTGTGTAAAAATTTAATTTTTAAAATCGCAGAGCGCTGTCGGCTATTAAGCCATCTTCAGTGCTATACCTGCAAGTAAGTAATAAAAGTTGGAAAAATGTAAAATAAGAAATAAGTAAAGAATTACTTACTACTTACTAATTAAAGGTCGACAACACATTAACGTCACAAAATAAAATATCTTAAAATAACATTAATTTAAAATAAAATGGGGTGAACTGTCTTTAAATTTTGAACATTTTTAGTTAAAATTTTTTATTGTCTTCAAATACTACACGAACACGTGTTAGTATAACGGAAGTTGCAGTGACACTACTTCAATTTCAAGTTAACAAATGACAAATGACAATCAACACAGAGCTCAAGCTATCCAACATGTGTATAAAAATGACATTGTAAAATTTTGTGTAAAAGTAAATATTAAAGAACCCATTCAAATTTGCAAAAATTGTTGTAATTAAAGTAATTCGGCAATGTCCAAAACAAATATGTAAATTTCCTGAATAAAATTGTAAATAAATAAATTTGATATTAAGGTCTAATGAGAACCCATCAAATTATAAGATGCTGAAAAAGATTAAGGGTCTAATGAGAACCCATCACTAAATCTAATTCAAAATAGAAAATGTACACATAGGTCAATAGGGATTCCAAAAGCAAATAAATTAATTTAAAAACTATAAAATATTTGTGTAAATCAATGAAAGTAATTATCTGAGAATAATTCCAAATAACAAAATTTAATGAATAAACATTGTAGTCTGGTAGTCTCCAATAACGGATTTGATTAAAGTCTAATGAGAACTCAATATTCAAATCTAATTCCAAAAACAAATGAGATTATGGGTCTAATGAGAACCCGTTACCAAATCTAATTTAAATTAGATAACCAATCAATAGTCAAAAGAAACTCCAAACACAATAACCATTCAAATAATGAAGTATGTAAATACAAATTCCAGAAATTATTAAAAACAAAAATATATTTAAATCTAAAGAAAAATTTTAATAAGTAACGAATAGTCAAATTATGTATCAAATAATATCCCAAAAACCAATGTAAGTCATTTTCATTGAGAAAGATCTTTAGAGTTCAATGAGAACCCATTACTCAAATCACCTACTAGCCAGAAAGATATTAAGGGTTTAATGAGAACCCATTACTAAATCTAATTCAAAAAACAAATCCAACAAGAGTCCAGAAATATTTAAAATAAACAAATAACTAATTATGAATTTGTAATTTGAAAAATATGGAAAAAAAATTTTATTTGAAGAACATTAACTGAACTATATCAGTCCGATAATGTTGTGGATAAATATGAATATCATCATAGAGAGAAAATTTTATGGATATACTAATTAATCTTTCAAACGTCTTTGCAAAGGAACATAATAAGATCTATACGTAAAACAGCAGAATACGTCACCGATTATGACGTAACGGCAAAGGATAGTTGAACAAACTATCTATCTATACAAATCGTGCGATCCTTTTCCAAAATAATTGAGGCGTCCCATACTTAAAAATTATTCTGTAGTTAATTTTTATAAAAAGTTGTTTGTTTTGTAGTCAACAATACAAAAAGTTTAGGATATACGGGGTGTTTCATTCATAATAACGAACTTAACTGTAACTTCTGGTGGAATCGGCTTATTTCAAACGAGTGTTTTTTCTTAAGCAGTCAAAACACTGGATCTAAGATGAAATTTTTCGTTAGTCAACGTTATTAGATTAAATTATACAAATATTATTCGACTTTTATATTTTATTAATTCAATGAGTTTGAATGGTATGAGTCGAGAGAATGAGTATACGCTTTAAAGATTAAAAGCAAATGTTTGATGAGAATGGAAATTTATGATAATTTTATTGAAGTGCTGGGATATTTATATTTCACCTACAAACTTAAATCTGTGTAGATGGTTCTTCCTGTCACTTAATGCATGTTTATACAATCGTATTTAGATGTTATTATTTTAAATTTTTTACTTATCTACTATTATTTACTTCAGCGATTCAATTGCGTTGTTGAAACCTAAGGTTAATGCTGAGTTATTTATTTACAAGAAACTATAATAAGCAATTACAACGTAAACTTGGGATTTTGTATTCCAATATCATATATCGATAGTTATTTGAAACAAAAGACAGAATAGCCAGAAAATAACTTCATTCTACGAGCCTATACAAAAAAGTACATTCAATACAATGATTTGTCTTTCATTTTCCCGTAGAAAAAATGTTTTTCTGGCACACGAGTGTGAAAAAGTATCATCTTCCACAATAGTTAGGAAAATATAAAATCGTGGAGTGGTGGCATGAAATGAATTCTAAAGTCGCGTCCACATTATGTCGAATAGTGTCGTTCGACAAGGTCGATCGACAATGTCGATCCAGTGTGGATGGTCGTCCGACATTGTCGATCCATAATGTGGACGCAGTTTTACAATAGTCGAT
>CAJUYG010000866.1:29492-52730 GCA_910591675.1 Galerucella calmariensis | reverse complement strand
CATTGTCGATCCATAATGTGGACGCAGTTTTACAATAGTCGATTGTCTATCGACCATGTCGATCGACACCATTCGACATAATGTGGACGCGACTTAAGACAAAGAGATTCCAATAAAAACGTATCAGTTGATAAACAAATAAACAAGCAAAAAACTTATTAATATGGAGACACAAAAAAACTTATTAGATAAGCAAGTAAACATTTAATATACAGAGAGAGTCTGTAATTTGGAATACATTGAATAGTGCAACCACAATTTTTTTTTTTTGATTAGTGTGTCTCAATCAAGACAAAAGTTTTATTTCACGAAAAAAGTTCAATTAAAATTCCCCTTGAAATTCCTCTGGCGATGTATGAGAAAATGGATACATTATTAATTTTCGTGTGCCTACCTATTTTGATATATTTCACTTGGTAAATTTATTTTAAGTGATCTGATGACTCAATTTATACTATAGCGTTGAGTGATAAATATCGACCATAGTAATGATGCAACACAGTTTTGTTTGTGAAAAATTTGATTATTCAAATTCTAACCTCCATCTCCGCCTCCTTCTCCATCTTTTACTATACATTCATGAGTGAAACTATATCGACATATTTTTCTATAAGATAAATCTTCAACACCAACATTCAAGAATAGCTAATCCCTAAGAGTTATAAAAAACATTATTAACTCAAAACAACAAATTTGGTGACACAAACCGTGACAAGATATTATATAACCAAGATTCTTAAAATTCTTGTTAAACTGTTTTGCTAGACCCCTAATATGTTATCAACGTGTCCATGATTGCATCGAAAATATCTTGAGAGGTAGTCATCAAACTTATAAAACTTAAAGTGGTTTTATTGGTTTCTTTTGTTCCCTAGATCAAAGGATTTTCTCGGTATCATAAAACACACCCTTGTTAACTGAATGTAGTGTTTTAAGGGTTGAAGTGGTTCACACATTAAATGTTAGTTTTCACAAAAAAAAGTTTCTATTTTCTACTGTCAACAGTAGGTGCTAAATACCGATTGGCATTTTGAATAAATTGTAAGGAAAAAGTAACATTTTAAATGCACCCTTATATAAATGTTATATTTCTTTTGGAGATATAAAGTTATGTAACAATGAAAAAAAGGAATACAAATAATACATTTTTCAATTTGAAAATATACAGTTTTTCATTTGAAATGACAAATTAAATACCAACTGTTTAACTAATAATATTCAAGATATAGTTTATTCGGGGGTAATACCACAAGAGCTCAGATTTAGCCGGAAAAAATATCCTGCTAAATCTGAGCTCGCGTGGTATTTGGTAAGACAATCCCATGAATAAAAAACTCAATTCAATTAAACTAAATTAAATTAAATTGATTCCATATGGAGGAATGAGTTTTCTTGGTATTTTCTGGAGTTGATTTTTCAATCTCCCTTACTATTTCTGCCTTGCAAATATTTCCAAATCTCGACATACTTTTTGGAATTGTTATATGCTATTTAATTCATTCTGTTTTTGACATTTATAATTGTCAAATTGACGTGCATTGCTTGGTAAACAGACAGTACCTAAATGCTAGGGTTGCTACGGTAACGTAATTTATCCGATATTTTTATCCACTTGCAAACTCTCTTCCTTCCTATTTAGCCGATAGCAAACTACGATTTTTGTATTCACAAATGGGAATTATTATACATGAATGGGATTGTCACAATAAAAAGACGATGACATTGCAAAACAAAATATTGTGATGTTGTCAAGCTGTAATTTTTTTCTTTACTTAACGAAAACTAGGAAAGTGAATCTGATGTTAGATAGATAATATATCAAGTTTAATTGACTTAACCTAACATTATGAATAATTTTCATTTAAATATTTAACAATAATAATAATAATAATGAATACAAATAGCGAATACTATTACTCACGTCTCTTACAGCGGGAGAAGCGGGCTCCCATTTCGGCATTCTCGTTTAAAATAGTCTAACAAAGATGATAATGCCTTCTCTTAAGAGTATTTTTGCTTGTGCCACCAGGTAAAGTAACAAATATTTTGTCTGGAGTTTTAATAGACGTTGATTTACACTCTGGAACAATGCAATACTTGGAATACAAAGTTTTTCTCGGCTTTATCCATTTTCAAAGCTTTCAGAAATAAATTAGGTCACAAGAACTCAGAGCGTGATACACGAATAAGAACGTAAACAAATTACGTCACTCCATGGGGCAGCCATATTTATGACGTAAGGTGCGTTTTGGCGGACTTTCAAATTCTATGATTTTTAAAGTCGTTTTAAAAGTAAAGTTTATATTTTTTTGAAAAAATAGGCATGCAAGGTGCTAGGAGACCTGATAAAGCGTCAATTCCCACCAATAGCAAAATTTATGCTTGTACCCTATTGTCCTGGCTATTGAGAATAAATTGTATTTCACAGTTAGTAAATTAATATTTATTCTGATAAGCAGGAAAGTAACTAAAAATGACATCATCGTCTTTTTATCTTAAAAATCCCATATACCAATAATGTTAAAATATATCATGATTCTCCCTTATGTAATTATTGAGAAACGTCTAGTGACCAGTCGTCTTGAAAATCCCTGTATATATGCAAATACAATTCTCAATTATTGCTGTATTACACCATCGAAAAATGTAGTTAAGTGCTAAAGATTAAACCATATACCTAATTATTAAAGAGAAAAAAAAACACTTAATATTCGGTTTCTCAATATAACATACCTTATATTAAATTTCTGACCACAATCATGAATGAAATAAAATTAAGTTTATCTACAGCTATGTATCTACAGTTTTAAGACGATAGAACCGTACTAATTGTGGATATATATTTCTTTATTGATCATTTAAAATCAATAAAATTTACATAAAAATTATACAGTTTAATTTATTCATTAGAAGTAGAACCAGTTATAGGAATTTCCCGTTTATTGTTACACTATTTATTTTTATTTTCATAAAAAACTATTATTTATTGATTATTTCACTTATACAGTAACTTTGCATTTCGGAATAAAAGTAGTGAGAAATTATAACAGTTGATAACGATTCCCCCCACCATAATGACATTAATTTTCTTGTTGATCATTTTTTTTCTTCAACTATAATTTATTTTTTCTACTCCTATACTATAAGCTGTTAATTAAATGACAGTTTTCAGTTTCATAATGATACTCATTATAACACTGGTTTCTATATTTTCAAATACCCAAGTAGGCAGACCCAATATTTTGACAGTGTTTTATGACAGTTTAAATCTTTTGCGTTAGTTTTTAAAAGAAATGTTGAGCACCAGACCGAAAATACGAGGCTTGTTCAATTGAAATCCATCTTTGGTCCAAACATTCATTGACAAGTAAAGTTACAAATAACTACCACTACAATTGAGGCACATATCCCACTGTTTCACCAACCGATGTATACCCTGCTTATAGAATTCTTGTGGCTGCTGCTGGAAGAATTCTTTCACAGCGTTTTGTACTTCTGCGTCCGACTGAAAACGGTTACCTTTTAACGCCTTTTTTAGTGGCCCAAAGATGTGAAAATTGCAAGGCGATAAATCGGGACTATAGGGTGGATGCTCTACGTTGGCAACATGAGGCCGAGCATTATCTCATTTGGATGGATTGTTAACAACAAACGCCATTTCAAAGTCACAATACTGAAAATCGCTGTCAAATATAAACGAAATAAATAGATCAGTGTGACGTTTGCATACACTACTAATGTTGGAAAACGTCAGTTGAATGATTACAATTGTTTCCAAGGCTAACCTGACCAAAGATGGGTTTCAATTGAACAAGCTGTGTACTTAATGACCAAGACAAATACATATTTAAGCTTATTATTTTTGTTTACAATAATTTATTACTAATATTGTATAACAGTAACATACTTATTCGCTTTATGCTATTACCCTATCGTGTGCTCCCGTGGCACAGTGGGTAAGGGCGCCGCATAAGGTTTTTTTCGATCTGTACATTCCGGGTTCGAGTGCCGGGTATTACATTTTTTCATATATTTATTTAAATCAAATTTCTTCGTAGAAAAAATAGTGTATGCAACTCTCATGTAATGGTTATTACATGATCGTTGCATAATATACTATTTCACTTTTTAGTTGGATGCCAGACCTATGTTTTAATACTATATTGGATTTTCATCGGTACTTAACGCGCTTACAATGTATTGGAATTGAGTTTAAAAGTTACGTTATAAATTCCTTGTCCTTGTCCTTGATTATAGTCTCTATACTCAAGGGTATTATCCAAGAACTGTGAAAATTGACGATGTCAATTTGACGTTGACATTTTGCACTGCCACCTATCTACTTGTTCCTGTACTTAAAAATTCTAAGAAGTTGCCTATGCTAAAGAAAATTAAAGGTCTCTTCTTGTTACCTAATTATTTATTTAAAATAATAAGGCAAGATAAATTGCAACGGCGACTCAATGTGGAGAGCACCTCAGGTGTGAATTCGGAGACCAAACTAATATCAATTCAGGGAGTAGTCTTACCGGTTCGCGGGTAATCCTACTTCATTTAAGTTATTGAAGTTATATTGAAGTTAATGAGATAATAGATGAAGTTAAGAAGCTATATGAATTTAATAAGTTGATAAATCAAGTTAAGGAATGTAATTAAAGTTAATCAAGAAAGGTAAGTGGGCGCCACCCTGAATAATATTAGTCGACTTGTTTTTCACCTCACAACTCTCTATCAACAAACCTGGAAATGCTGGAAGGGAAGGAATATGAACAACGTAGTTAAATTTACAAGTTGTGACTTTAAACTAATATCACAGTAGAAAAAATAAAAAAAATATTGTTGTTGTTTGTTGAAGCACGTTGTTTTACATAGATTTACTTTCCTCAATTTCCTCGGACAGGTCCTAGGTGGCAGGTACGAAGCCTCAGGTACTAAGTTTCACTGTCTCAGGTACTCAGTTTCACTGTCTCAGGCATTCACATTAAATGCACTTAAGAAAAAAAAGTTTGAGGTAAACCTCTTACAATAATTAAAAATTGACCTCATCGGTTCATGGTTCACAGGAGAAAAAAAGCTTATTCCAACTACTCGCTATTAAATTATTGAACTATGCGATGAGCAATCGACATACGTTGTATATTCCTTTCCTGTTCACATGCTCCGCTTCGAGAAAGAATTTACATATTAATAGTGTGTTCTTAATTTCTATCTATAGGAGAGAAGAATTGAAATATTTGACCAATATCAGTGTATACTGATCCTCACCAACGGAGATTATCCGTCGCACATTAAATGTAAAAATTTTGCCTTTCAGCGGTGATCGGTGCTACAGGTTCTTGACGAGAATTCCATGTTGGTAAGAAAAAAGGACTGGCTACTCGCCGTCCGGTAGATATTTAAATATTCCAATGATAGTGGTCAAATATAACGTTACATTCTCCCATCCCGTTTGTATCAAATACTTGTCATATGTCACGAAAAAAAAAAAATTAAAACGAAATCGTTCGACCGGTTGCGCCATTTATTACTTTATTCTCGCACTTCCTTCCCGAGGGCAAGTGGAAATATAGTAGAAACCCATGAACTTTCCTTAAAAAGATGAATCCTTTGGTGATACGATTACACACAAACTTTTGTGTTGTGAGGGGTAGATTTTGTTGAGGGGAGCGTGGGAGTGAGATATTTTTTTAAAAGGGGTAGATCTACCACGTACGGGATAGCAGTGGCAACACTGACTAGAGCCTTTCCACTCGCACGAACGACTTACGCGTAAAAATGATCAGATAAAGACGCCACGCACATGCGTACGCGTAGCAATTTTGCGCGCACAAACACGATCCGGGATCTAGTCAGTACCCGCTTTAATATTTAATAGTTTTCCAGTGGTTTCTGTATTAATGTGGACGTACTTGTCAATTGGATAGTAAGCCAATGAGTCAATTACTATAAAAAATTAAATGGTAAAATATGTATCACCTACCTATCAATCAAACACAAATTAATAAATTTTGAAGGTTTAAACAATACGCTAACGTTAATGTGTGTAACAATTGTTTCTTGACGGACAGAATGTAGCAGGAGATATTCGAAAAAAATAAGGTTATTTTAAATTATCTACAAATCAACAATCCGCTATACAATGCGAGAATATACAGGGTGTCCCACGACGATTAAGACAAGTAATATCTCAGAATTGGGCAGTAGTAGATAATTATAATTTTGGGGGTGTAAATTATAGCAAATGTTGCATCTTTTCTTGTTATTGTGTTACCCAATAGACTAGTCGAATTATCTTACTTTGAAGCGAACAAAAAAAACAAAATTATTAACAGGATGGGAACAGTTGGGGCGATTTCCGGCGAAAGTTGACGTCGAAGAGAAAAGTGTACAAGAAAAGTTGTAGATCATATAACTTTTGTGTGAATGATTTTTTCCTATATCCTCAAAAACTCCGAGAAAAATGGGAAAAACCGCTTTTATCGTTTTTTATTTTCCATTTACACAATAATAATTTTATTTTGATAAAACTTGGTGAAAGTATACCTTTTTATGTCCGAAAATTCCACAAATTTTTCCAGATAAAAATATCAAGAGACTTCCGAGATAGCGTTTCACTGAAGATTCTGTCATACCTGACGAATTATTGAAAATAATTTCTTGTAGCTGTGAAACCGGTTGTGAAGGAGACAGATGTGGTTGTCGAAAGCACGGGCTTCGATGTACTGATTTATGTACAAAATGTCGTGGCTCAGAAGACTCAGAGAAAATTTCAGAAGATTTCGATGAATCTGAAGATAATTCTGCTGATAAGGAGCAGCCGGGTCTTTGGTTAATCACTGAAAGTCAATTATCAGAAGAATCCTCAGGTTATCCGAGCGATATTGAAGAAGAAGATAATGAAATTACAAATAGGAGCAATATTGAAGAAATAGATGATCAATTTACAAACGTATTTAAAAAACCTCGATTGATGTAGTTTCATTAATCCACTAATTGTTAAGGTGAATATATAATAACACTAAGGGGGAGTTGTATCAAACACTTAAACTCGGTTTAATGATAACTGATGTTTGATGTATTTATTTTCAACAATTACATCAGTCTAAACATCGCTCATCATTAAACCGAGTTTAGGTGTTTGGTACAACTCGCACAAAGGATCTTGTTTTTTTCCGTGCAATTGAATAGTGCAATTGAGTTTTGAGAATTATTTGAAAACTTGAACAAATTATTAACAATCAGTAAAAAAAAGATGGTTGCAGAGTTCATTTTTTGATTTTTCCAATTTTTGAGCATGTTTCCAAATAGGGACTGTATTATTTCATTATTTCACAAGAAAGTATAACTCAAGACGAAAAAATGGCGACATGAATGACATGAAAGTCTCTACGACAATTCTCCAAAGGAGAATTTTAATTTGAAAAATATTTTTTTGGGCCGAGAAACGTGATTATCTCGGAAGTCTCTTGATGTTTTTGTCTGGAAAAATTTGTGGACTTTTCAGTTATCGGACATAAAAAGGTATACATTCATCAAGTTTTGTCAAAATAAAATTATTATTGTGTAAACGGAAAATAAAAAACGATGAAAGCGGTTTTTCGCATTTTTCTCGGAGTTTTTGAGGTTATATGAAAAAATCATTCAGAAATCATTCATCAGAGCAGTATGCTTCTACTTATGCCATACTTACTGCCCACGATCTTAATTTCGTTCTGAACTGATAGTTTAACTCAAACTTAGACATCATTTGAATTTTTTCCCTCATTTTAGCAATTTTACCTTTCACCTTGCGTTTAAAGTTACCACTTTTTTTAATATTTTTCCAATTTTTTGGAATCTCACTCATGATGGCAATGAGCACTTACAGAACTTTTCAAGCTTAGTTCTATAGCACCGCTATTGAGCTACAATATTTTATAAAAGTATCACATGTCCCTTTCTAAATAATTGTCAGTATGTACTTAAGAGTGTGAAGAATATGCTTCTATATTGCTTAATGGTCATCATAGAAAGGTGTATGAACCAGTTAAGAAACTGTTATATAGAGGTCTTCTAATTATGTTCTAAGATCGCTTTTATCACAATATAATAGAACTAACTAGTGATATAAGCAAATTGGTATTCCAGAGTTGTCAAATAAACCAAAAATGCTTTCCGTGAAACCGTTATAAACCAGTAACATAACATTTTGGTAATTAAACGGTTACCAACATGTTACCAACATGTTACTTGGGCTGCTCACGCATTTATTTTTTTACGTTTATTATACGCCTATCCACCGTTCCCAACTGTTCCCATCCTGTTAACAATTTTCTCTTTGTAAAAGTGTTATTTGCCTGGACTACAATGAGTTATTTGCTTTTTTCACGTGACGTCGCATTCAAAATTATTAATGGGACAACCTGTATATTTGTGCCTTTCTGTGTTCCTTCCGATAAAACAATTCCAACTAACTAGCACACTTGGGGTCTTGAGTGATTAATTCAAGCGCTACAGGTACTTAAAGGATTGTAAGTTAAAAAACTCATAATTGAATTCCATTTATTTTTTGGCGATCTCACATTCGTATGTAATGATTAAGACAAACCAATATTATAATTTTAATAATACTTGAAAGTTAACTATGGAGCGACCTGTATATCGTGGAGTAAAATTACATGAAATTGTGTTTTTTCCACAAAAACTTGTTTACCTATTAAATATCGATTAAAAAAGTAGCATAGCAAATCTTATAAAAAGAACTGCCTATTGTCCAGTTTGCCAAAAGTGCCAATAAGACAATATTGGTTTGTCTTAATCATTACGTACGAATGTAAGATGGCCGAAAATTACAGGGGATTCAATTATGAATTTTTCAGCTTACAATTCTTTAAGTACCTGTAGCTCTTGAATTAATCACTTCACACCCCAAGTGTACTAGTTAGTTGGAATTTTTTTATCGGAAGGAACACAAAAAGGCACAAATATACAGGCTTTCCCATTAATAATTTTGAATGCGACGTCACGTGACCAAAAACAAATACCTCATTGGGTAACACAATAACAAGAAAACATGCAACATTTGCTCTAATTTACACCCTCAAAATTATAAGTATCTACTACTGCCCAATTCTGATATATTACTTGTCTTAATCGTCGTGGGACAGCCTGTATAGTAATATTAAAATACATTTGAGATAGAAGCATTGTGTTGACGACCTTATATTAGACGTTAGGACAGATTGAAATTTGTGATTTTGAACTTAACTAGACAAAATAATGAATGAGCTGAAATTTAGGTCAGATGTATGGTACTAAAATGTCAAGATCAATATGAAATAGCAAGTTTATATAACACTTCATAATAGTATTGTTGGTATTAATATAATAAATATATTATTTTTTTTAAATTATTAAATTTTGGAGCATAACATAAATTAAATTATAGTTGAGAAAATCTTATGTAATCGAACTAAAAAGTAAGAAATAAGTTTTGGTGTAGTGGTAGCGTAACTTGTGTTCGGTATGAAAATTTTGCTAAAAATATGCAGAATTCCCAACTTAATGTCTGTTCTCACAAGCATCACAGACAGTCTTCGACAATCCGGATTCGGCGCAAAGACCCTAAAGCGTCCTCCCGAGAACATTCTAGGGTCTTTGCGCCGAATCCGGATTGTCAAAGACTGTCTGTGATGCTTGTGAGAACAGACCTTTGGTTATACTTTTCGAAAAATCGTTTCAGTAACTCCAGTAAAAGATATGGCAACAGCGGGTTGTCTTGATATGAAAAATGGTTAAGAGAGTGAGTGCTTCTCCAATCAGATTTTTGGGGCAATGTTCGTTTCATTTAAATTAAAATTGGAACCATTAGAATTAAATTCGCTTTTAATGACTAATTCATGAATTTTTAAGGATTTAGTGGTGGACTCCGTTTCATTAAGGAAGAAACCACTAGATTCTAGAAGTTGCAGTCTTATGCGCGAAGAAGCTGCACATAACAATATCTGAACATCAATATCGGTAGTAGCCTTAGGCTTTGACAATAGTGGCTTCTTCATTAATGAAGCGGAGTCTATAAGCAGAATGGAAGGAGAATCAAAAGAGGGTTCGTTAACCTGAAAAATGTGAGTGAAATTATGACAATGACAGTATCAACTATTTGTCATCTCAAAACAACGCGCTGTTGTTGTTACGGGAGCTAACTGAAGCGATACGACCCGTAGTACAACTCTGTTCCTAGTTAGGTATCTATTAGTATCGATTACTTTACCATTACATGAGAGTTTCATACTCTATTTTTTCTACGAAGAAATTTGATTCAAAAAAATATTTAAAAAATGGGGACTCTAACTCGGCACGTACAGATCGAAAACAACCTTATGCGGCGCCTTTCCTCACTAAACTAACAGCATAATAATAGCATAATAGCATGTTTTTTTTTCTAAGGAGCCGTCCCTTCGCCGGTACCACCTCAGCCTCCTGGGCTTATTGTGGATACTCCTAGTGTTCTGACTACAACCTATTCAGCCATTCCGTTACCTGTATTAGCTCATACAGGAGGTTCTTTGCTGGTTGGTTGTAGAAGTCTTCTGGAGTCATATGGGGTCTACCATACAGTTTCTGCCTTCTGTATTCCAACGACTCACAGTTGCATAGTATATGCAGAGCTGTTTCGGTGTCCTTTTTGCATCTTCTGTCTCCGTTGTACAGCCCCATTCGGTTTAGGTGCTCCTTTGTGGGAAAGTAGCCCCGTTATGGTGCGTAGTTTGTTCCTGCTCATTGAGAGCAGTTCTTTCGCTACTTTTTCTGATGGTTCTTTTATGAATTTCTTCCCATGTATTTGCCTGGTCGTATTCTTCCAGTGTTTATTGTGTTGTTCTTTCAACCACCCTTTTAACCATGACCTCGTTAAGCATCTGGGGATGCCCACAGCAGGTTCGGTTCCGTTCTTCAGAGTTGACGATCCTACTCTTGCGAGTTCGTCAGCTTTTTCATTGCCTGCGATTCCTTTTTGACCTGGGACCCACTCCAGTGTTACACTGTTCCGAGTCGCCAGTCTTCTAAGTTCTTCGCCGCAATAGCATGTTACTGTTATAGAAAATCAGTAATAAAGTATTGTAAAAATTGATGGGTTTAAATATGTATTTATCTTGGTCATTGAGTATTTTTGGTCTGGTGCTCAACATTTCTTTTAAAAACTGACGCAAAAGATTGAAACTGTCATAAAACAATGTAAAACTGTCAAACATTCTACCGAAAATATTGGATCTGCCTACTTGTGTATTTGAAAATCTAGATTTCTATTGGTCAATTTTTCAGTTTTATAATGATAACCATTGTTATAATGAGTATCATTATGAAACTGAAAATTAGCATTTAATTAACGACTTATAGTATAGGAGTATAAAAACACATTTGAATAATCAGATAAAAATGTTGACCAAAAATCGGTTTTTTTAAACATTGTATTATAAAGGAAGACCATTTTATGCGTTTCTGGCCGTGACCGAGAATTCCTTAAAAAGCATGCACGGTCAGTTGTTCGAAAGCTTGTCATATAAGTAACGTGTCCAAATAATGACAGAGACAAATTACAGGTTAGATCAATCAAAAAGAATTTCACTTTGCGAAAATTATAGCTGTAGTGCTGCGTTCTTGCAGGAATGAATATTCGGTGTTATGTAAACCAACAAAAATTATCCAGTGGCGTATCGTTAACACGAAAAACTGGTAATAGTTTTCAATAAAAATATTCTCTGATTGAATTTTAATTCCATTAATTTATATTTAGAGATGATAAGTCACCTCAAGGTATAAACAGGGTTGATTATCTGTAGGAACGTACCTGGAAAGTTCCACATGATCCAAGGTACTCCCCAAATCATTCGAGCTTTGCAAAATAAGAACCGTATGTATTTCGGTTCGATTTTTCACCTTATTCTTATAATTAAGCATGCGCATTGTGCATTATTTGCTGTTGACTACATTATCTAAGAGGATACGGGCATAATTACTCTACCTTGTTTTTGCCTCGATACATTTCCTCAGAAAGTGTCTTTCTTTTGAATTTTGCTATTCACTTCTGACAATATTTCTTCAAAAGTTCGTGTAATGCTTTTGAAGCTCATAGGATCTACCAACAAAAACAACTAACCAACGAAAGTTCACTAAAAACTTAATTCGAAATACCACTTTCCCTTCGACGTAATAACCATAGATAAAAAAATACTTTAGATGGGAAACTGACCCGTGTCGCCCTCTATTTGTACGGGTGGCGCCACCTTGAGAGTCCCGTCAGTACCTCAACACAAATGATGGTTGTGAACTTCGCTAACAGCGGAAAAAGAAGATTCCTGTAATTTTACAGTTTTTGGCGGCATATTCAAAATTACTGTAATTTTACTTTCTTTGCAAAATGACATTTATGGTCCATTTTTTGATATTTCATTTGAAGTTACTCAACATTAGATTGATATTACAATGATAACAATCAAATAGTCAAGTAAAATCAAATGACGTGTCAAAAAATGGACCATAATGCCTGAAGTGAGAAAAATAAAGCAATAATCATCAAGTTTATATATTTCATTAGATAAAAAAAATATAAAATAAATGAAACGTTTTCTCACGTATTTCAATGATAAACATGGAGAAAAATAAATATTCAACAACAATGCTGGGAAGCTCAAAGCTGTATGGAAGAATAACTACTTCTGTCACTTTTCATTCAATAAAACGTGTTTTTTATGAAGATAGAGCTTACCGGGTGCACCTCACATTACAGTCTTTCACAATACAAATTCTCAACATTGTCTCTTGGAATAAAAGTCCCACTATAAACAATAAAAACCAACTACGAATACTCAACACACACACAAATAAGAAAAATAGTTTTTAAAAATGAAAACCGGACAAACTCACGATACACGTTGTAAAACTTTGATCTGCAGCTGTCAGGCAGTTGTCAGACTTGTCAGGTTAGGATCATAGATAACACGTTAGGATGTCAGCGCTGATATATGTGGAAGATTCTGCAACTACCACTAACGGCGTTACAGTTTTCACTAAATAAGAAATTTTAGTACTGACGGGACTCTCTGTGTGGCAGCACCCTCGCGCCTTCAGAGATCCTCTACCCTGGTAATAATCATTTTCTACACCAAAACCAGGTTTTCGTGATTTGATAGTTGCTCTGCTCTGTCGGTTCTGTCAACAATTTGGCATTTACATCCTCAATTAATTATATGGTGAATATTTTGATTGCTTACTTTGTTTTCTTTGAATTTTGCAATGTTAACAAACGATATCCAAGATATTTTTGAGGAACTTTCAAGCGACGATGAAGAAGATGCTATGAATATTATTGAAGGCCCTCGGCGACAAAGGATATTTAGGAATCGGCTGGACCATTTCACTTTGTGGAACGAAACAGAATTTAAAAACGGATTTAATTCTACTATCAATGGGAGTGAGCCTAACAACATTTTATCTTCTGTAAGTTCCTTGTGGCATTACTTATTATTTTTTCTCTTATTTTTTGGGAATCAATACTAATAACATTTTTTGGACCCCCTCCAGTTTTAAAGCTTTCTACTTTTTCCTGTTCATACTTTTTTTAGTTTCTTTTTTCAAATTGCCCCATTTATCTCGCAATTGTTTAGTTGTCCTAGGGGAAAACCAATCTCCACTGTTTTTTTTTGAGATTTCATTCCAAGCAGTTTCTTTATCATTCCACAAAACAGTGTCACTTCTTTTGCACACCACCATGTCCTTAAATTCTTCCACTAATGATAGAAGAGATTCAATTTCCTTCTTGGAAAAGTTTATGGCTCGTCTATACATTCACACAGAAACAAGTGAAATAAAAAATCAAAACAGGGAACGAAATAAAAAATACACCAAACAGACATATCAAAACTAAACCATGAATCTAAAGTCAAAATGCCAAAACTCTAGGCCATAGAGAATATTTCTCTATGCTCCAGGCTATTCTTCTTTTTATTTTTCTTCTTTTTTTTTTAAATGAAACTTTATAAAACTAGCATTTTAAAACCTTAAATTAACTTGACTGTTAAATTGAAAGTTAACTTCAAGACATGTTTATAATACCCGCCCTTAGGGCGAGTTGTACAAAACTCTTGAACTTGGTTTAATGATAACTGATGCTTAAACTGTGGATGATTGATGTATTTATTATCAACAAAGATCCAAGTTCGTCTCTGATGAAAAATCCTCTATGGTCTCAAGGCACCTTTAAATAATAGTTCACCTACCACCTTCTCAGTACTTTTATCACAATACACAAACTAACAACATGGTTTGGTTGCACATGACATAACCTAAAATTTCAACTGTTAGACACGCGACCAGGTGGTTGGCAGAATGGCAACTTTTTCCAATCAACCACAAATGTCCCAGGTTTATCCTAGATGGATATACCATAGAAGTACATTCATGTTAAATTGTTGGTACATTGTGGAGGGTATATACCATCCAAGGTATAGAACAATATATTGGGAATGTACCGACTATATTTGGTATATATTTTGAACATTAATAATATACTAGGAATATTCTTTGTACATTATATGCCACTTGGGTATAATACAAAATAAATGCAGACTAGGGAGGTTATTGTTCTAAGCCCGTTTATAGGGCATGTCCACGACAGTTGACAGGTGACAATACCCCTGAGGGAAAACTAAAACTTAAATTCGATCAATAATTATCAAACAACAACTATTAACCTATATTATCAAATATGCAAGCTCAACAATTAAAATAGCTTAGGCAAAACCAACTAAACTCAAACACGATCTATCATTAGAAATCAGCAAAACCTCACTATTAAGTACCACGTGTTTTAAACGCTTTGTTTATTGTTTCTCCTCAGGGGTGTTGTCAAAATAGCTTGTGTCGTCCCGTGGACATGCCCTATAGCCCGATTTTCATCTTCGACAAGTACGAAAATTCTCGATAATCGGAGAAAAAAATCTCGTCTTATATTCGGGTTATATACGGTATTTTAAGAGGTTATTTGAATTTCTCAATGTGAATTATTGGTTGTATAAATTGTAAGGAACACATTGCTTATTTCCACGTTCCAGTTCGTTAAGTACTCGGTAAATTATTGCTATTCACGTAAACGTTTTGGTTGTTAAGACATTTTTTTATGCGGTGTCAGTTCCAATATTCAGTTTTTTGCCGCTAAACGGTGTCAGCCCATGAAAATTTATACGAGAATGAAAGTTGTGTATATCGCGACTATAATTATTCTGATGCGATAGAGCTTGAAAATTTCCATAAATTTTTTCATCGGATACATTGCACCAAATATTTCATATCTGTAGAATACCTACTGTTGAAAAGCGACACATCTGTAGTTACTTAACTAAATAGTCGCCAATAGGCCACACAAGTGTCACTATTATTATAACCGAAAGCTGTTCTGTTTCGATTTGGAACATTGACACAACCAAAACGAATGTAAAGGTCGAAGGGAACAATTAAATTTTACTTATTTTATGATTTCTTTTAAGACGTTTGTGACAATTTTACAATTGACATCTGTTTGATTTACTATTTGAAATTAATATAATTTTACGAGTAATACCTATGGACGAATTAATGAGAGGAAACCTTCAAGAGCTTACGGACGATGAGGATTTTAAAGAACTGTATGAATTAGAAATGTTTCCTAGAGCCGCTAGAAATGTCAGCACAAGAGAAAACCATTTTATTAAATGGAATGTAAATGAATTCAGAGATAGATTCCGACTTTCAAAAGAAACAAGAATTAAATTCTCTGGTAACTTCCAGCCAAGCCTCACTTTTGTTTTGGTTTGACGCACTATCAGTCCTTTCATTTTCTAATCTGTGGCCGTTTTTTTAAATTAATTGTAGCAAGTAATTTTCTTCACTTTTTGTGAAGTTTGTGGTCCGCTTAAAACCGCCTTTATTATTAGGGTCCAAAACACAATACAATTTTGAATATATTTTTTCAATGTGTGACTAACAACTTACCCATTTTCAAAATAAAATTGAAGTACCTACCAAACTATAAATGAATACCTTCAGAAATTTATAAAATAGTGTCTGTTGGAATGTCAATTTGAAATGTTAATTTTCAAACCACTGGTACCAACTGAAATGCGTTGGTTACGTGACCTCAGCTGATTTAATTCTGGCCACATTCATAATATTTTTCTCTGTTTTAAAGATACTGAACTGTTTTCATAAATTTGTTATTTGTTAAAGTGTTATTTATTTAAAAAAATGGTATTTCGCGAATCCGGTTATTTCGGAAAATTTCTGTTCTGGATAATTTATATACAGAAAAAGCATATTAGTACAATTTTAACTAGAACAGTTTTCATTTGCAACGAGCTCGAATGCACTGTTATATAATTTTTTCAAAGTCCGACCCTGTAAATTATTTTTGCTTTCAAATTCACAGTCATGTTGAGGACATGTTAGGTTGTTAGCCCTGCAAAAAGAAAATAATGCGTCCAAAATACAAAAAAAATGTACTTTATTTCAGCCCACAGTGTAGTTAAAATATAATGAAAATGTAATGCACGTTGCATGAATCGGCCTTAAGAGAGTTTCTGAACACCCTATACACAATATTGCTTAAAACTAAAGTTGTATCAATTTAAACAACTCCAGACCGTGAAATCATGAAATATGTTTGTAATAAAATTGTATGAACTCAGTGTTTTCATACTTATAAGCACCAGGTGCCATAACTATCAAAACGGCATTTGTAATCAATGGAACCTATCAATTTGGTAATGGCCTAAAGGCGTTACATCAATGTATTCGTTTAGTACTGTTGCCCAACTGTTCTGGTTTTAGCACGTGTATAATGTTAAATAAATCAATTTGGAAATTACATGTTCTCATGGAATGCATCGTAATGTTTTAAATAATTTATTCCACCAAAAGAATATAAAAAAGTTGTGGGCCGTATTCTTGAAATGAGATGCTTTGTATTTGTGTTTGACCTATTGTTGATAACAATCGCAAAATGGGCATCTGAAAAAGCTCAAAATAGTGGAGAAAGAAAAATGTACCTTGTTCCCATTACAAATCGGGAATTGCATCGCTGCAGTCAAAAATGCATCTTTTGGGAGGCCTCTGTAAATAAGAGTCAGATCTGGCTCAAATCGGGTACCCGGGAGTTTTCGAGGTCGCTGATCACGATTATGATGTTGAAATTGACCCCCGGACACCTGGGGCTCAGGAACGCCGATGAACCTCGTCTCCGTGGGACTCTCCAAGAAATCACGAGGGGAACGAAAAAAACTCCGCGCCCGGGGTTTTTTCGGGTGGCTGAATTCAAATATGGCATCGGCGAACCACCCCGGACACCTGGTGCACCCGAACCTCGACCTGAACGTCATCCCCGAGAACTTTCTTGACAATATCGACAAGAACAGCCCGAAAATTATTGGAGGCGTGTTTTTTGAGACGCGAAATCACAATTTCACGTCGAAAACGACCCTTCCACCACCTGACCTAAAATCGTTATAAGGGGTTTTTGGACCGTTCGAGGCCAGGGTACAGCGCACCAGGTGTTCAGGGAGTCGTTTCCCGCGCAAAATTCTGATTAAGCGGCCCAAAAAACCCCTTACAACGATTTTTTGTTCACCTTTTTCGATTTTGTTTGGAAAACCCTCGGAGATGATGTTCAAGCGCAGGTTGCGGTGCACCAGGTGGTGGGAATGTCGTTTTTGACGTGAAATCGTGATTTCGCGCCTCAAAAAACACGCCTCCAATAATTTCCGGGCTGTTTTTGTCATTATAATTATTGTCAAGAAAGTTCTCGGGGATGATGTCCAGGTCGAGGTTCGGGTGCACCAGGTGTCCGGGGTGGTTCGCCGATGCCATATTTGAATTCAGCCACTCGAAAAAACCCCGGGCGCGGAGTTTTTTTCGTTCCCCTCGTGCTTTCTTGGAGAGTCCCACGGAGACGAGGTTCATCGACGTTCTTGAGCCCCAGGTGTCCGGGGGGTCAATTTCAACATCATAATCGTGATCAGCGACCTCGAAAACCTCCGGGTACCCGATTTGAGCCAGTTCTGACTCTTATTTACAGAGGCCTCCCAAAAGATGCATTTTTGGTATGCATTTTTGACTGCAGCGATGCAATTCCCGATTTGTAATGGGAACAAAGTAGGTACATTTTTTACAAATAATTTTCCGAAGCGAATGCAAAAAACCGCATTCCGATCCGTCTTTAGGGAAAAAATTCCGAACTTTGAGCCTTTTTTGTGCTTTATCCGCTCGACTATAAAATTCCTTCGTGAAATAGAACTGAAGGAGCTAGTCCCTGAGACATTCCTCAGATCTTTCAGGTCTCAGTGAATGTTACCTCAATATACATACATAGGCAGAAACATTAATTGCTTACGGAATCTCAACATGTTCAAGCATGCTTGGCTCTCTATTACTGTACTGATGGGTCAAAAACAAACGAAGGAGTAGGAATAGGGGATACAGGATATCAAGAATATTAACAGCACTGGGAAACATTTTTAAATAATATTCTAAGCAGAAATATTACCAATAGAGATGCATGCTCAAAAAACGCCCAAACATTCACTGCGTATGATAGCCAGAAATCCAGGATAGTCAGAACTCTAAAATAGTCTGAAACTGTGAATAATCTTTTAAATAATACTTCATTTAATGTTTATATCGATAAATGTTGAGTAATCTCAGTGAATTTGTAAATTTGAGGATAAACTTTGTCAATACAGTCTGTAAATGATTTATTGACCAGACATATTCTCAGTATAGTGTAAATGAATTGTCTACATGTAAATATTTTACTTGAAAATTTGACTTATACTTTCTCACGATGCTAGAAAATATCTCACAAGCATTTCTCATAGAAGCTGACACTCATATGGAAAGTAATTATTCATTTTAATATCATTAGAAACAACTAAAGTCCTTTACAAGCAATTAGTTACTCACAGAATAGGAATTAAGATTGAAAATATGCTAATATTGCCTGTACCTTTTGAACTACGGGCAATAATTATTATTTTTTTATATATGTATGAAAATCTCCGATATGCTTTTATGCAATTCATACACATTCATTAATTAGTTAATTGAACTTTGTCCAAAATTAATTGCAAAAGCTTAAACATGTGTTTGTCCGCCATTGTCCGCTTTTCCTTCGATAGGCGTGTAAATCGGAGAATGTAAATAACCGGAAGTGATATTATCAACTTTTCGGATTCATGTTGAATTTAAATGACTATTTCACTAGAGTAAATTGATAACTGACAACATTTGAAGGTTTTGAACTGGCAATTTTTTGTCTTGTCGCGGCAATTTTTTGACGTTTAATATATCAAATCTATGTGTATAAAATTCTATCACTCTGTGATAAAATTCAATATAAAATCTTTGTTAGTGGTTTCTAAGGAAACTAAGTTGTTTATTTATTCATTTAACTGTTTAAAAATTATTAAAACTGTTTCAAAAATTTAAATAAGTATTATTAACATGAATAATACAAGATTTGGAAATAATTCAATAAATGAAATAGAGAGTACAATTAAGCAAAGTATACCGCGAAATACAATGAAGACAAAAAAGTCTGCGTGGGAACAGTTTAGAATGTTTCTGGACGCACGTATTTATACGTTAGAAAAGGATACTTCTGGACAAGTTATATCAAAAATTTTTGAAGATTATGGTTTTAACATGAGAAAAAAGAGATGGAACTGATTATACTGAAGCTAGTGTGAAAACATTTTGGAAAACGACTGCTCAAATGGTCCAGGAAAAATATTTTCTAGAATTTAACATCAAAATTGATCCATTTAAAGATATTACCTATAAATTTGATAAATTGACCAGGGATACAAAACGTAAAAAGCTTCAGGCTGAACCTGAAACCAGAAGAAGAAGTTCTAACACGTTTACCAAAGAAGAATTAATGGAAATGGCAGAAAGCAATTCTGAAGATAATCCTGGTGGGTTACAAAAAAAGTTTTTTCATTCATGGCATTTCGAATTAGTATGGCGTGAAAATGAAGCTGCTAATTGTGATATTAATTACTTTAAAAAAGAATATGATAATAGAGGTAATTTCACTGGCAGGGTAGAATATAATCCAATCTTTTCCAAAACGACACAAGGAGGATCAAAAGCTTCATCTGGCAGTAAGTGGCTGGTAAGAAATAATGCTAAAAACAATTTGTGTCCCGTTCGTTTATTTTTAAAAATTATTGAAAAAAGAGAATCAAATCCTTATCTAACAACAAGATTATTTTTAACAGTACATCCAAATTGGGAGAAAGGAATATGGTACAAAAATTCATCATTGGGAATTAATACAATTTCAAAGTGGACGAAAATATCGGCAGAATCAATTGGTATAGACACAAAAAAAATAAATAACCAATCATTCACATAGAGCTTCTGCAATATCTGCATAAGCAAAAGAAGGAGTTGGTGAAAGAGAAAGAGAAGCTTACAGGTCATTCTTCTGCCCATTCTTTGAAACCATATTTACAATTAAATGAAGAACACCATTTCCAAAGAGAACCTCCGAGAAAATAAAAATAAAGAAAAGGAATCCTCAGTTTTTAACTTAAATTCATCACAGGTTATAATGAAAAACAATCCCCAAAATAATGCTACAACGTACAATTATAATAATTGTACTTTTTACATAAATAGGTAATTTTTTTTCATGTTATGATTTTTTTGACTTTGTATAATTGAAGTTTGCAATAAATAAAACGTTTAAACATATGATTTCTCAGTTTTTCTCTCGTCATGTCGAATACCACTCAATTAAAAATTTTGTAGGGTAAAATTTTCACTCTCGTGGTATTATATATGACAATTTGTGTAGAATACCCTATACACCGGCCTAGCAGAGTTGTCCGATTCACAAAACAGTCTAACCTATAGAAGTGAAAGTCTAATAGTATTACCTAGAATGAAAAAATGAGGTGTCAAACCCATCCACCTGAAGCGCTAGTTGCAATTGAGTTGTCGAAATAGGCAAGGCAGCAGAGGCCGAAAAACAGACTAATGGAAGAAGAATTTCAGCAATCGCAGTGGATGGGTTCAAAACTATTTCATAGTGCTTTTTTAATGGAAGTTTGTTTATTTTGATAACTAATGCCCGATTTCACTAACCATTTCCTAAAGTCAGGTAATACCTAAGACGAATTTAGGAGTTCCTAAATAAGAGTGATATTTCTTTTTGACCAATCCTGAAAGGATTGTAGGAAAAACTTTGCGAGTGAGGCCCCTTTTTGTCCCAATAACAACATATTGTGGTTCAAAATGCCTGTTGCAAACTTTGTAGGATTTATAAATCTGCTCAGCGCTTGATTCTTTTAGTTTTGAATTGCGAATAAAGGCAACCCACTCATTCAACAACAAAGGGTCATGTTTGGGAAACCTATGTCGTTTTAATGTAATGTTTGTACACCCAAGAACGCAACACTTTCACACCAACCATTATAAAGTTATTATAATATTATGAATTATCACACTTGATAACACTTACAGTACCCCATTAAAACACAAATAACAGCAGCAAATGGCAAAAGGAAACAATCTATAAAAGACAATGGTGACAACAACTATATGACAGTTATGATGAATTTTAAAATCTTTTCTTCTTTTCGTGCTAAAGGCCTCAGCTGCAAGGCTCGCTTCGACAACTCAATTGCAACTAGCGCTTCAGGTGGATGGGTTTGAAACCTCATTTTTGTATTCAAGGTCATCCTATAAACTTTCACTTCTATAGGCTAGACTGTTTTGTGGTCCGATTTTTGGTGGGGGACACTGTCCATTCGTCACCGCGAATCATAGGCTTACGATTTAATGCTTACTTTTTTATGGAATAACTGTTACATTTACTATTTGTTAAAAATTCTATATCATGTGCGTACGATGGAGTTTTCTAAGGGAGCTCACTTATTTTTTTTAAATATCATCAACCTTAGGCAAACGGTGAACATTTTAAAAGGAATTCATTTATAAGCAAAAATTTCCAACTAATGCGCGTATGATAAGGATTTGGTTAATTCATAGATCATAACTTCCTTTTATTCTATATAATATATTCAAGTTAGCAATCAATAGGTTGGAAAAATTCTCCTGATGGAAAATACTCGATTTCCCAAGCTTTGTTGTTCTCGCTTGCTACAACTTGCAAGTTTTTCCGAAGAACGTTTCAATTGGGCCACTCAAATGCTCAAATTACTCTATTTGACCTTACGGGAGGTTTGAATATTTGGGAAAACCTAGATCTAAAGTCACTAAGAAATAATCGGAAGACTCTTTTTGAAAATTTATACAATAAATTAAACTGTATTTATCTTAGTTTGACACAGCGGTGCTCTTTCATGAACTTATACTCCAGCTTGAATATTACTAGCCAAGTAGAACAATACCTGTTACTAAAACTACCCATGGAAGTCACTCGCACTCTTGCTCAACTACGGATGTCCAATAGTCATAATATTTTTTTCCCTTTTAACGGTAATAGCTACAATATTAACCCGGAAGAACTATGCACGGGTTGTAATAAGAATGAATACAAAACCCTCCACCATTTGTTATTTGATTGTTCAATATATTCAGTAATGAAGCCAAAAGTCAATTGTTTTGATAATTTCAATACACTAATTTCCGTTATGAATCTGCCAAGATAATTACTGGATATAAATGGAATATCTTGAAATTACGTTCTCTTATTTTTAATGAACTATTTTATTTTATTTTTCATTTTGTTATACTTGGAGAATATTAAAATTTTTATTAATCACAAATCCTTGCTGTAAACCCCATGTTTGAGAAGCAATACATGTATTATTATTAATTTCCTTCTATATCTTTCCACTACAGGACTCATCAAGATACTTAAATTAAACATTTGGAATCTTCAAGTTCAATTCAATTGAGATAATATTATTCAAACAAATAGCAATAATATGATTAACATACAATATGTTCATCATATATTTAAAATTAATTCAACCGATTTGTCAGTATAATATAAAATTCTTATAATATTTATTTATTCAAAATTACCTACTATGATTTGTATTTTGATTCATGTGGAATATTTTTGTTTATGAATGAATATGAGATATATACGATGTATGATAATGGTTAAGTTCTAAGCTCAAAATGTATTAATTAATTAAAATACATTTCGTATGAGTTATAGTCTATATAGAAAGGACAAGGAGTAATAAATCATTCATT
>CAJUYG010000866.1:0-18966 GCA_910591675.1 Galerucella calmariensis | reverse complement strand
ATAATTCGAAGCAATAAGGGAGTTAACACCAAGCAGTTTTTATCGCAAAATATTTCCACACCTACCCTTTGCTTCGAAATGTTCGACAAAAAAAAATTATACTAAGCAACAGGGGAGTTACTATTACTTTTTTTTATTGAATATCCAAGCTTCACTCCCATATAACGGGGTAGATTGTATGATTTTTTGTATAGTCTGATCTTTGTTGTTCTTGTTATTCATATTCATTATTTTCATATTTTCTAGGGTTCCCAATGCTCTGCTGCTTTCGTCTTTCTCCACATCTCCATCGCTTTTGGCTCCCAGATATTCAAAGTGACTTACTTTTTGAAGCGAATAGTTTTTACCATTGCTTTTTTTGTGTTTTTACGGACACCCATTTGTAAATATTCAGTTTTCCTTCATTTATATGAGAGCCATACTGTCTCGATTCATTCTCCAGATTTCTAGTGATTATTCTTAGTTCTTTTTGTGATCTTGTTATTATTGCGATTTCGTTTACATAAACTACCTATCACTTGGAGTTCTTTATAATATATTATCGCTTTTGAATCTATTAAGCTGTCTCCTATTATACTTTCTATCACTAGATTAAATAGAACTGTCAAAAGTAGGAATATTTGATTTGAAGTTACACGACCTTTGCGGAAACCTCCTATGGTTTCGTTTGCATTTGTTAAATCTGGCATGGCATCTGATTAAAAAGGTCTGTAAAGAAAAGACAAAGAAATATATCGGGTTTGTCTCATACTGTAACTCGAAGATTCTAGAGGCTGCCAGACAGAACAAGCTGACAACAAATGTGCCTCTACAGTTGGTCCCAAAGGATTGCTATAGCCATATTATAGATGATGCATGAGATGATGTTGAAGGCACATACTTCAAACATGATGGGACTTCATTTAAGGGTAATAGTGAGAGAATTTATTAATAACAACTTTCCTCATATAATAGACAGAGGAGGACTTCACGACTGGCTTGAAAGGGTACCTGATTTTAATCCTGTGAACACTAGAAAGGAAAATTGAGACCGCTAGCCTCGGACTATGAAATAACCAAGCTATAATTAGAGAGTCAATTACAAAGAACAAAATGGATGCCGCTTTGAGCAAATGAGTTGTTACAATTTAATTGTCTGAGTGTAGTGTCTGTATAATTATTATATTGAAAATATGAATTGCAGTAGACATACGAAAGACATTGGATTGGCCTTAAATATTCTTGCAGAATTGATCGTATACTTGAATATTTTAGGTGGAAGATAATAATTGCGAAATATACTAGTTTATTAATTTAGTTCCTTCGATTTAATAAGAAAATGACACCTGAAATGATCGATTCAATGTATTACCATAAGTCAAGTAAAAACTAATGAGGTCATTTTAAAAATTAATAGAATAATTGGAACAAGGACTCCAAATTTGATTTGCTAATCACTGTATTGTTACGAGATCATTTTTGTATTGTATCGTCCCGTTCAATCAAATCCTTTTCGACAGTGATTTAGTTTGGTTATTGTATTTTAATTTCTTCATCGACTTGTACATCTGCTCGACAATTGTAATTGACTTTCTCTCTATTCATTATTCCTTTGAGTACCAGCCACGGTAATAACAACATTTTATCATTAACATAAAACATTTTGTTGAACTTTTGTCTTTCCCACTTATTATTTTAGAACGATTTATTGTTGCTTAATATGTTTAGAATCATCTTGAGGGCGGGTAAACTATAAACAAATCAGAAGCCTATTTTTTCTACTAGTGTGCGGAAAGTAAATTTGTTGAGTTTTTGGGGATTATACTGACATTTGAACATTTAAAATATATATTTGTATGATTGTAGTTTCCCGAATGACCGAAAAATTAATAAATATTTTATAATTCTGCTACTCATTGTTTTTAATTAAGAAAACAAACTTATTTTTCAATAATTTCTCAATGGGCCTGGTATAAGCCTCGTCAAATGAATATCAAATAGTAATAATTAATTTGTTGATATGTATTTAACAATAAATGTTTCTTTATGTGTAACTTTTGGGTTATTTTCCGCATGCTAGTAGAAAAAATCGTGTACCTAACACGTGCGTTAAGTGACTTTCCCGCACGCAATTGCTGGCCGAGCTCCGCTCGTCAATATTGTGCTTATTTGAACGGTGTACAGGGAAAAAACGTACGTAATCTGAAAAAGAATTGGCTGCTTTTGACTAGTTACAATAAATAACGAAATTATCTCAGGGTTATTACTTAATATTCCAAAAATAGCAATAAGTATGAACCATTTTCACTAGTATATTGCCAACTTGCACTGAAGGCACTCGATTCCTTAGAGGTCAAGTTAAAGCCTTAATCTCACTAGGAGAACGTTTCAAGGTCACGGTAGTCTTGGTACCAGAGCTTGAGGGTCATAAAGGCAACGAATTGGCGGATGAAGCGGCCAGACAAGGCTTCTTTGGCGTCGCTAAGTCATAAATATGGCCACAAGGAAGTGGGTGGCATCTCAGCCGGAACAGTTTATTAGGGAACATTCGCCAACATTTATGGCAGACCTAATAAGCAAAAATAGGAAATCTGTCAAAGCACTATAAGCTTAACAGGCACGCAAAACTAAATGGGTTTACAGAGAAACCATGTGCAGATTCTGTCACCTAGAGGAGAAAACTTCAGAGCACATCCCTAATTGCTAAGAGAAAGGAGTTTCACCAGTTAATTGATGCAGTGGCTTGAAATCAAATAGGACATGACTGGTTTCTATTCGTGCAACATTATTATAATCTAGTGTGTGGCTGATTTTTCCTGACAATCCTTCCAGAAATCCAATCTTTCAACACGGAAGGCGGAGAAAAGGCGATTAAATCGATGGGAGACAATCTCCTTACAAAGTAATATTTATTTTAAAAAATTGCAGAACACCTTAAAAATTTTACCACGAGCCGCCACTGCTATATTTAGACCGACAAAAGGACTCTAAGTCTGGCATAGAAAAGTAAGATAATAGGGGACTTTCCCTTGCAAAGCTCCTTCAGTAAATCCTTCAGTTTATTTGAAATAACTGGAGGGAACACTTAGGTGATATTGTTGACTAGCGAAATACCCCTGTAATCATGCAGTTAGGATATTGGTGGTTTTTTTATGAAAATAAACTCTGACTCAAGTTAATTATTGAAAAGGTTACATTATAAAGAAATCAGGTCTATGGTAGATTTTTAATGAATTCCGACTCCTGTGGAGCCATTTTTAAATTTGCTTAATGCAAATATTAGCTCATTTACCGCTAGAGGGATGTCAAGCAGCGGGTGCCTAAGTCAAAAATAAGAACAATTATCAATTTTTTTAGTCCCTATTTATTACTCTGAAATAATAATTTTGCAACATTTTAAACAGAAAAAAGTTGTTATATTGTTCGCTCTAGTCTAGAGGAATGTAGATCTGCACGTGTTATTGATTGTATAACGATTTTTGTATCAATTTCACTATATAATCGAAATCTCCAGCTGACATATAAGTAGAAAACAACAAAAGTATCCACTAAGGACTACCGTTTTCACATTTAAAAACGAGTCTATTCCATCGTGGGTGTTTTACTGTATTTTAGAAAGTCTTCTTTATTACATCCATAAATGTCTCACATATGAAACTCAAATCTAGATCTGCTAGGAACAAACATACCTATGTTTTTATATACTTATTAGTGCATTTACTCTCAGTAATTGCAATTCGCAATATCTCGTTAACTCGGCAGATTGCGTTATGGATTTAATAATAAGAGTTTATAAACCCCTATTTGTACCAAAAACATAAATTGAATTTATTTTGTGGAAAAAATCAACTTTTATTTATTAATTTAAAATAATCAAATTAAACCGTTGAAACATACAGGCTGGCTCACCCCATACGCTTTTAATTATTTAATCTAGTTGGCAGATATTATCAGGAAATGATCCAAATCAAAAAGATGTAGGTAGTTTAATACTGGCCATATTTAAAAAAAAATTTGAGCTTTACAGGGTATCTAAAAAGCAGTGAAATGTATCAAAAATACTGTGATTGCAAATAAAACAAAAACGCTGGAAGTAAATAGAGAGAAAGGTTCCCAGTTTCGTCTCTAACTAACCGCTTTTTTAAACAATCTGGGGTATCTTATGTTCTTGGTATCGGAATGTCGTTCTTCGAATTAAATTTCTTGCATTTGGTTGCCAATTTTGGTTTATTAGCGTCACTACCTTTTTCTTCTTGGGATTGGCTTATTGATAATGTCTTTCACTTTGGATATTGGAGGTTAACATATTTCTTTTGCTGCATCGGCTATACTAGCTCGATTTTAAATGATTCAGACACATTACCCCTGGAAATAGACATCTAGTAAAAAAGCTTTAATTAACGAAAACTTAATGAGTAAGAACTTACAAAAGTTACAAAAGTTTGATATGGAAGAGGAAAAACATACTGTTGTTTTTAGATAATGCAACTCCCTATCCTAACAATATAGTCATTATAAATATTAAACTGACATTTTTATCACCGAGAATACTACATGTGCCAGCAAGGTGATAATATTATAGGTACTTCAATGTCTATAAAAAAAATTATTTCGATATTCCGGTTATGACGGAAGGTAGGAGGTAGTAAATGTTGATAGTAACAAAATTTAAACCCAACGAAGTTTCACACGAAAGTAATAAATTCAACAGGTAATTACGATCATTGCAAATACTGTACTTGGACGTTAATAAAAATGCCCAATGGAGTACGTGAAGATTTTGATTTGAACTAACTGGTGAAACACATATTTTAGTGCTGTCATAAACTGTTACAACTCTTCAATTAAAATAATATAGACGTGAAAATTAACGACTGTTGATAGAGTTGTCTTCTCTATTAAAACGCACTATGGAAATTACAAGATAAAACGTTCTATTAGTACGATGTAACTAGCTAACTGGTTAATTGAGTTGCAAATTGAGCCGTGTCATTTGAAAGAAAAAGACAATATATCATGCTAATTTTCAAAAACCTTGAAGTACTTATATAAAACAAAGAAATCAATAAAATTATACATTATTATTGTGTTCTACACCAATGTTATTATTTACGATAAGTATTTTGCCTGCTAAGTGAATTGCTCATCAAAACACATTGTTAGATAGAGGGAGATACCGGGAGTTACCGGATTCGACCACTAATTTAGTTTGCCAGCAAAAATGAGGACGTTCGAATCAGGAGATAAGTAGATTTTATTCCCTATCATGATACCTCACTAGAGATTCAAGGCTTATATTATATTTAAGTAATAATATGTACAGAGCATTTTAATATGAAATCTGTCCACCCCACATAATTTTAAGGGCGCCACTTTTATGAAAAATGAGAAAAAACATGTCAAAAATCATCAAAAATCATATGTTGCTCAGTTGTGAAAAACCTTCGGATAATTCCAATGAGTACTACTGACTTTTAATAGTAATAATATTGTTATTCACGAACAAACCTTCCACTATTATAGGCACAAACTTCCAGACCTGATAAATCTGATTTCATGGATAGATATAAACATGTCATCGCTAGAGTCAGATTCAGTAATTAAAAACTAATAAACGTTAATCAGCTATTAACGCTTTGCTGTGAGGTATATAATATATAAGGGAACATAAACATAAATCATGTTAACACCACAATAATTATAGAACTGTTTTTTGCTGTACTCTCGTGTTGCGTTGGAAAAGTACTTAAATCCAGTAGGTATAATCCGCTTTCGGTGGAGATGTGTCTTCAAAGGAGGAAAACGGGAAACGGTCTAAAAATCAATTTTATCATACCATGTACCGTGGATTGGAAAAGAACAATATTTAGACCATGTTTAGACATCTACCAGCTGGAAACTTGGAATAGTAAAGGATCCGAATAGTACTGGACCTTTATCGGGCTGTTTAATAGCCCAGTATATAATTATCTTTATTTTAAATAAAACCGTTTGACTTGAGACTTTTAAATAGTTGACAAAGTTAGTTGAATTTTTCTTACAATAATACGACTTACTACATAGATACAATGTTCACAATAATGAGGCTATTTATAACATTGTCATACTCTCAATGGAATTCATACACAACATATCAATGTAGTACTTGTCGTGTACATGACTAGATCTGACGAGTTCCTAGTATGCCCGCATTAAAAGGGATACTGGGTAAAAAATTACCTGCCATGTGTCCTTCTTATAACAGAACACGATTATCTTATTGTTACAAATACATATTTCAGCGTACGGAGTCAATGAGGCATCGAATAAAGTTGAAAAAAAATAATAACGACGTTAACCCATAAAAGGATCTCGAGATCGTGTTGCAAGCAATATCTAACAACAATTAATCATAATAATAACATGTCGTATATCTTTGCGTTTAATATTAGAAAACAAAGGTGGGATTTTGTAGTGTTGCCAAATAGTTTGTTCACACATCTGTTGATTCTCGTGGCTTCTAATGGATTATAATATTCTCATTCCCAATGCCCACGCTGATGATTTATAACAACAGTTAATTAGTACTTATCAAAATCATATAGCTCTTGTAGACATAAAATAAACGACTATTAAAAGAGCACTGTTCTTCTAAACTTCGGTTTAGCAAAAAGTGTGATTTGTCTATAATTCAACAACAAAAATGTGTGCGGAATAGTATATTACATAACGTGTGCGTTAGTGACATTTTTCACACGAGTATGAAAAATCACTTTCGCACGAGTAATGTACAGTATTTTTCCTACGATCACGTGATAATTTCACCAAATAATGTGTAATCAACATCTGACATATTAATACACAAAATGTTACTATTAAAGTCAACATAATTGATTTCAATATTAACAATTACTATCAATAGTGTCAAAAATTCAAGTTGCTTAACTATATAATATAGGTAGATTATTACAGTTATTAATTGGTTGGATAATTATAGAAATTGAAAGTGGAATTATTATTGTTTATTATACTTCATACATACTTATCATGAATACCTTTCAAGATGATTACATGTTCCTAATATTATAACAGGTGATTTGGATTAGTTGGTACAACATCGGACTTCTGACGAACAGTACGCGGGTTCGATCCTCGAAAGCGCCCTAAATTTTTTTTAATCAAGAAAATGACAAAAATTTCACTTTTCGAATAGATCGCTTCAAATTTAGATATTACATAGGTGGATCTAATTAAAAGTTATATATTTGACAGCTTGCCAGTGGTCAATCTTAATAAAAATTCATTTGACAGCTTTTTTATCCGTACACGTACGGATAAGTTTTTTCCGTACGCGTATGAGTAAAGGCCACTTTGCATAGAGCTAGACAGTGCGATAGTGCGATATATGTCACTTTCCTATGTGATCGTAGGAAATAGTAGTTTGTGCAACTAGTGTGGATATGATGGCCATATCGCACGAGGACGAAGTTTGAGCTCAATCGTTCAAGTGCTATATGGACAATCCACACGAGTCAAACAGCATATTTTTTCTACGGCCCACTTGAGAAAAAATGTCTATAAAGTGTAATATAACTTCAAATTAAAAATTTAACAATTCAATTTTATGTTTCCACTAATTTTTTTATGGTAAACGTACAGTTCTTGAATGTCCAATTTGTATAATGCTACGATTTCCCTTTTTAAATATACGATGCTGCTCTTGAAACTTCTTCACGGAGAATCAAACCCGGATCTACCGCGTGAGAGTCTGGTTTGCTTACTACTCGACCACCGAGGAATATGCAAATTGTTTATCTATAACGTCAGATGTATTACATAATTTTATAAAATCTGAGATCCCCTCAAATACGCATTTTATTATGTTTTAAGTATTTGTTGTTATTTGTACGGATTATTTCATTTAGGTTTATCTTTGTAAATGAATATTCTTGATCCAGTGCTTCTATGGGAGACTTTTTTGACAAGTCATTTTGACGTTTCTTTTAAATTGAAAAAAAATGAGTGACGGATACTAAACTCGAATGCTGATTGGTGGATTTCATATGCCTTCAAGGATGTATATGAAATCATATCCGTTCAGTTAACCGATATGGCCTACATTTCCATTTTGTAAACTGTGCAGAAAATGGATAATATACATGTGGGTGTAGAAAAGAGTATTTCATGGGTCAATTCTGAGCATATCTGTAAGGTCTGTAAGCAAAAATCTGTAATAGTTACCAGGCAACTTACTATATCTTACAGTTTCTGTAACTTCTGTAACTTCTTCTCTTTCTGTGACTTCTCAGAATCGACCCATAAGTGCCTGTGAGATAGAAGAAATTTCAGGGAAGACTCTCTTGCTTTCTCTGAGAAGCCGCCACTGAATCATATCCGTGCACTTGTGGAAGCCCTCGACCATTTTTTCCTCATCCGATCTTTGCTAATAATCTACGTCTCATCTATAGGCCAGTACATTTTTCTCAGAATAGTCTTTTGGCTCAATTCAAAATTTTTTGATTTTGATCATTAGTTTGTTTAATCTCCTCTGCAGTTAGTTTGGTCGCTGACATATTTGGATTAAGGTTTGAGGCAGTTCAAAATTATTCCGACAATTCAAGTTTTGATGTAAATTGGTATTAAGATAACTACGTGTCCAATGTCCATATCTAGTAACTCCTTGTTTAATACATTTTATATGTTGATGATGGAGAAACAAGAGAGTTATTTCTCCAACTATATACAATCTGTATACAATATAATGTTTTCAACGCCCACTCTAAAGTAGTCTGGTTTACATGTTAATTAGTAGACATAAGAATAATATAGTTTCAATAACTCCCAAATTATCGTTAAATAATTCGTTAAGTTGCTGAGATGAAGGCAACATTGTCTCTTTCTGTAATAAATCACATCGTCAATATAAAGAGATCATCAGCAGCTGTTACTTCTGAAAGATATACGTTTTGTTTGATGGTTTTACCGTCTCGTCAATGAGTTTTTAGATTGGTTTGAAGTAGTTAAGTACAAATAAACAAAGAAATATTCCCAACAGTATACCGTGAAAGTAAACTTAATACTCTATTCCAAATTTCATATTTGCTTGAAATACCTACCTTTATATGCACAATAGGTATTTTATTCTATAAAATAAGAAGGGTTGTAGAGCAAATCAAGTTTCAATCTCGATTCATGGCAAAGCATTATATCAAATCAGAAGAATGGTAATCGATAGGGAATTGAGGTTGGATATGATTCCACAAGAGATAATGAAATCTGCCAAGATTAAAAAAGTTTCTTTAACTCATTTACAACAAGCATATAATGATGGCTATTATTCAAGAAGGTGCGTTTATGTCGCGAGCCGCAGTGACATGATTACCTAAATGAATAATAGCCATTATATGCGAGTAGAATACTATACTTTATCGACGACTATGAATTACCTGTTGATTAGATATAAATTTTTTTGTCAAACTAAACTTCAAGGCTCTAAGTTGGTAAAGCGAGGGATTTTAGGCATGGGTTCGAATCCGAATCGCGGTAAAAAATTTTATTCAATATATTGTGTCGTTTGTATGAATAATCTTATCATTATCCACACCTTTCACTCACAGGTGAATGATGTACGTCTTTATACTTGAAGAAGCACACGGGAAATGTTAAAATTATCAAATAGTCATGGACAAAGATTCATTTATAATATTTGAACTATACAAGTATGGTAGAATTCATATTCAGATGCCAGTACAGAGGTATCGGACAACAGCGTTGCTATTGCTAGCTTTGTAAAAGAAGCAGAGTTGACTTTACAAACCAACATATCTGGATAGATTGAGATATGTTCACGTAAAAAATCTTAGATTATTCATGTATTGAATAATAATTTGTTGGTTATTTCAGTCAGTACCTCTAGTCTCTGAAGAAGATAACTTGGTTATCGAAACGAGTGTAAAGATAGTTTAAAGTGTTGGTTTAGCGATTACTACTACTTAAGAAATGTACTGATGAGAGAACTTCTGAAAACTATATTTCAAGAATTTGGTACGATATGGAAATTTTCATGATAAATAGATGGAAAGTTAAAAGAAAACGGTATTATCATATATAATACCACGAGAGTGAAAATTTTGTCGGCAAAATTTTTCGATTGTCATGAAAGTTTGTTGCTTGGCAATTTACCTAAATTACCCAAATTACCCAAATTACCTAAAAGCCACAAACTTGAATACAACAAGAGAAAAATTTTACCTTACAAAATTTTTAAATGAATGGTACTCGACATGACTAAGTCACGAGTGAAAAACTGAAAAATCATATGTTTAAACGTTTTATTTCTTGCAAACTTCAATTATACAAAGCCAAAAAAATAATAACATTATGAAAAAAAAAATATTTATGTAAAAAGTACAATTATTATAATTGTACGTTGTAACATTATTTTGGGGATTGTTTTTCATCATAGCCTGTGATAAATTTAAGTTAGAAACTGAGGATTCCTTTTCTTTATTTTTATTTTCTGGAAGGTTCTCTATAAGTTGGGAATGGTGTTCTTCATTTAATTGTAAATATGGTTTCAAAGAATGGACAGAAGAATGTCCTGTAAGCTTAATTACTTCTTGTTCACCAACTCCTTCTTTTGCTAATGCAGATATTGCAGAAGCTCTATGTGAATGATTGGTTATTTTTATTTTTTTTGTGTCTATACCAATTGATTCTGCCGATATTTTCGTCCACTTTGAAATTGTATTAAATCCCAATGGGGAATTTTTGTACCATATTACTTTCGCCCAATTTGGATGTACTGTTGAAAATAATCTTGTTGTTGTTAAATAAGGATTGGATTCTCTTTTTTCAATAATTTTTAAAAATAAACGAACGGGCACAAATTGTTGTTAGCATTATTTCTTACCAGCCACTTACTGCCAGATAAAGCTTTTGATCCTCCTTGTGTCGTTTTGGAGAAGATTGGATTATATTCTACCCTGCCAGTAAAATTACCTTTATTATCATATTCTTTTTTAAACTAATTAATATCACAATTAGCAGCTTCATTTCCACGCCATGCTAATTAGAACGAACATAAATGAAAAAACTTTTTTTGTAATCCATCAGGATTATCTTCAGAAAAGCTTTCTGCCGTTTCCATTGATTCTTCTTTGGTAAACGCGTTAGAACTTCTTTTTCTGGTTTCAGGTTCAGCCTGGAGCTTTTTACGTTTTGTATCCCTGGCCAATCTAGCAAATTTATAGGTAATATCTTTAAATGGATCAATTTTGATGTTAAATTCTAGAAAATATTTTTCCTGAACCATTTGAGCAGTCGTATTCCAAAGTGTTTTCACACTAGCTTCAGTATAATCAGTTCCATCTCTTTTTTCCATGTTAAAACCATAATCTTCAAGAATTTTTGCTATAACTTGTTCAAAAGTATCCTTTTTTAACGTATAATTACGTGCGTCCAGAAACATTCTAAACTGTTCCCACGCAGACTTTTTTGTCCTCATTGTATTTCGCGGTATACTTTGCTTAATTGTACTCTCTATTTCATTTATTGAATTATTTCCAAATCTTGTATTATTCATGTTAGTAATACTTATTTAAATTTTTGAAAGTTTTAATAATTTTTAGACAGTTGAATAAATAAATAAACAACTTAGTTTCCTTAGAAAACACTAACAAAGATTTTATATTGTATTTTATCACAGAGTGATAGAATTTTATACACATAGATTTGATATATTAAACGTCAAAAAATTGCCGCGACAAGACAAAAAATTTCCAGTTCAAAACCTTCAAATTTTGTCAGTTATCAATTTAATCTAGTGAAATAGTCTCTGTAAACCTGAATTAAATCAACTTATTTTCGTCTTACGATTTAACGTATATGAAAAAGAAAAAGAAAACTTCATTCATTCATTCAAATGAAACTAAAGTTTCATTATATATTGTTGTGCTCGGCTTTATACTAAATTATTTTCCATTTTCATTCATAACTGTTACTTACGGTGATAATTTCTGCAAATAACCTAACCAGTTTTGAATATTTGATCAGTGGAACTTACATTAGGTGTGGGAATTGGGTTACAAACACGAAAGTCTATAAAAACGCAATTATTTCGAAGATAGTAGCATAATTATCAATTGAAAAAGTTATGGTGGTAGTTAATATGATGTAAATGATATATATTATAACTGGTTTCCAAGAATACTTCAACAAGCTATGTTTTTCATGGGAAATTATAATAATTATATCCAATGAGGATTCAAGCATTAATTTATAGTTGCAGTTAATAAAAACTAACACTATCATGCATATTTTGTTCCAAAAATAATAATATATAAAATGTGAGGAAATAAAATGATACACCTCATATTACAACATAATATTGATAATGGTTTGTTACAATATTACAAGACAATCTTATTCCAGAACGGTAGCCTTAAAGCGATAAAAGGTACTGGGTAGGGAAGAAGCAAAATACTATTTCGACAGTACTACTGATGGTGATGAAAACCATTTAGACTTAACATCTCGATAGTAGTAACCATACAATGTTTTAAAATACTGATCACTCCTGATTCAGATGCTGCTTCTCGACTTCCATTCGATCTGATGAGACAAGATAAAATAAATATGGAGCTCATGTGCTTCCCACTACGGGCTTCGCAGATCTATGGTGCGTGCCCTTCTGTTGTTCTAGAGTTCCTTGTCAAGACCCGACTTTGTTACTAAACTTACAGTGCCAAACCTATGTATTGGGAGGGTTATGGTTTATCCCTCCTTGTCTGGTCTAGTCAGGCATTCGCAGTAGCACAGTAAGCAAGCCAAGGTTTCCTCATCTTCTTTGCAAAATTTGCATATGATTGCGACTGCCAATCCAATGTTAATATGTAAGTCAACAATGCCCTGCTAGGAGCCCAACCAGGATTCTGATTGTTTTCCTATTTTGGCTAAGTACATACTCCCTGAGTTTTGGTGATGGCTCTTCGATGAACTCTTTGACCTGCTCTTCGCGCCTTGTTCCATTATCCTCGAGACTACTTTTTTATTCAAGTTATGATATTTGTTTTCGCATTGCTGGGCTTCAAAAGCTTGGGAAAAGACACACGTATCTTTCAAGTAAAAATTCACGACTTAGGAAAATTTACCCAGCTTAAAGCTTCCGATGTCTTCCAAATAGTTGGAATGATTGATGATTTTAGACAAATATTAAACACCATAGACAGCGGTCATGCAAGGATAGCACCACTATCTTTTATAGAAATCCAGTGAATATAATGATGAAGGATAAATAGAATTGAAGCACTGGCTTAAATAAAAAGAGATATGAAAAAGCAGATGAACTTGCAAAGAGGGGGCTGTGAGAATACTCTTTTGAAGGCCGAAGCCCTTTTGCTGCATCAGCATCAACGTAATAGTGGGAGAAGAAATCCCTAAAAAAGAGATCTGACCATCGGAAAGGTCTACTATAGCTACTATAGTCTCTGACACTTTCCTCGGGAACTTAGTGGAAGAAAGGGGGCACAATCGAACATTGAGGTCTCGGTGATTGTCTCTTCAATATACATACATACAAGACTAATTATTTTTGTCATTTAGATAAACACATTTTTATGAAACTTTATTTGAACTGAGATTTTATTTTAATAACATTCACAAAAGAAGTTATTTCGGACCTCTAGATTAACTTTTCTCATGAATGCATAGTTCTAATATCCTAATACTATTAAGTAAACATTTTCAAAGTATCGTTAATTCTAGCAATTATGGGATGCATTCTTTTCAATGTTTGATTGATTTTTCAATGAAACTGATGTCAAAGGTAATTAATGATAATTTTTGTTATTTAATGTTACGCTTGGTGCGTTTAATGCATTGCCTCTCGGCTTGATGCCCGAGGTCTCGTAAACAAAGGCTAAAACAAAAGGATATAGACTTCGGGTCAGTGGTGCAAGTAAAAGGGATTTTACAGGACGTATGTTTAATGACCTATCACGAAAAATATATGTGAAATGTTTACCCACCGGAATTTAATATGGTTACAATTTTAAAATTCAAATCTTAGCTACGTTAAAAATATGACTGTTATCAAAATTATTTACTCGGAAAAAAAAGACAAGCCAAGTAATTATTTAAATTCTATAAGGTTTGTATAAACACCTACAAGATATATCTTATAGGACATTAAAATTCTTATAACGGTCTACAAAACAATTAAATGATCCTTATACAACTAAAAAGGGCCCATTTTTATACAACTTTTTGGTTGGATAACAGTTCTATTAAAAGTTTATACAACTCTTATATGACTGTTCAATACACATTTATACAACTCTTACTCGACTGCTTTATAATCATTTATACAGCTACTATAAAATGATTCAATAGTGTGTCATATAGTCAAATCTATAAAATGAGATTGAAACGGCACTATGAAGGTCTCACAAAATGCTTGTATAATGCAATACATTTTTTTATAATGCTGTTATTTAGAGTATAATGGAAACATTTTGTCATCTAGCAGTTTCTAAAAGCATTTCATTTTTCAGTGAAGAATATCAGAACCAAATTATATTTCAATTTGAACGTGCATCCTACATTTCATTTGCAGAAATGGAGACTTATCAAAACGACTTGGGCCGCTTGGGCGCACATCGATAGTAAAAATCATAATTTCATTTGGATGGTTCAATAGCCCAAATTTTGATGCGCTGCAAATTTTACTGATAGATTATAGGTATATATTTGGCAAGAAAATGAAGCGCTTCAATTCTGGTTAAGTTTCAAGTAGATACTTAAAAAATAATAATAAAATGGAAAATCCTAAAATACTTTTTTCATGATTTTAATAGTTTATCACTTCATATGGATATTTTTCACAATATAATTCTCTAAATAATGATAAAGTCACATTTTTCAATACAGTCTCATGTTTCCAACTCAATTGCTCATAATGGCGGTGATAGCGGTACAAGAGTTGCTTATATAAATATGGCGATTTATAATACAACAATTTTATCCCAAAGAAATGCCTTAAACAATATTTTATAGTAGAATGGAACGGTATACGATAACTTTTTCATAACGAAGAATATTTAGGCACTATACAACTAAAAAGTGTTTTATAATGCAACGCAATTGAATGCTATAAAATATTTATTATTCAACATTATACAGCTTCAATAAGACAAGCTTAAGTAACTATTTTATAATGTTGTAGCTGTTAGTTTTATAGTATATCATAAAAATCTTATACGATAGGTATAAAAGTCTTATAAAATGATATTCTTGATATTGTATAAACCTGCTTATAAGGTATTATATCATTTTAAAAGAAATGATCGTATAATGCGTTATAGTTTTGTAAAAGTCACTATAGAATCATGTAATACAACAATTTTCTTTAAAAAAAAATTGTCGCAACAAAAGGCTCAATAAAAACAAAGTCCTTAAAACAACGCTATTTGACTGTTATACAACAATTCAGTCCTCTTAGAATTCCATTTGGTTAGTTGGGAAATTTCATCATTAGCTTAAAATAACAAAGGTCAAGCAAGATGTAGATTCGCCTCATCATGCTAAGGGGATATTTGCATTGAGTGACCGGCGCGAAAACCGGATTCATTTCCACTGGATATTTGTTCTTCACAGTACTGCTTTTTGTTTAATGGAGAAAGAGGACAAATAAAGAGCAGTGAAGACTATTTGAAATCATTTTGATGAGAAGTTTATAGAGATGAGGAGAAAATTGGAAAGATAAATTGAAGTAAACGGGAAAAATTACATTCAGAAACTGGAGAATGATATACTTATTGCAGTTAATGAGTATGAGAAAATTAGGAGATTTTATTTATAATTTATAAGGTGCGTACATGGCTGAATTTGTATTCAGTATTCTGAATGTCTACTATAATGGTACCGCATATTTAAAAATGGATTCCTTTCAATGTTCCCTCAAGACCATTTAACATTTTGGTCTAGCCTTACCCAAACCCATAAGTAATACTGCTCAGTTTCTTCAAAGTCTCACCAATGTGCTGTGATCAATACTCCGAAGAATTTTGTATATTTCGTTACCTCAAAATTAACTTCATTGTCCAATACAACAACCTCAGGTCTATTTTCTATGGTATTTATACAAGGTTACCCAATATTGGCAATTTTTATGAAGTTGAAAGTAATTCAACTGATATTTTCAACTGAGAATATTCTTGTTATGAACACAAGTTTAATTTCAATGCCTTAAAAAATGTTTGTTGATAATAAAATCTAAAAGCTTTTACCTAATTTGCATGTAAATAAAAGTGTTTTCACGGTATTCCTGAATAAATGTAATCAAGATTATTTAACACATTCGAAGCATTCGAATAATTTATCTTGTGTGAATTTCTCCACTATGTAAAATGTGAAAGATTTTTGAAATACACAATATTCACCTAGTATGTAGGAAGCAGAAATTAATGGGAATTAGAAAGAAAAAAAAACTCAGAATGAGGCAAGCAACTTTCCATTTGTTAAAGTCATATTTAAATTGTTTTGTTTACAAGGTCTTCAAGTGTAATAAAATTGGGATTTACTTAATAAACTTTGAAGTTATAATACAATTATATTTTGTATAATTTGGCAGGTGCGTGGGAGTGAGAATAAATAATACTGATTACATCTTCAATTCCAATACAGATTTTACTTATACAGGGTAACAGAATGACTATTCCTAATTTTCAAAAATGACACTTTTTTATTGTTAAAGTAGTGTCCGGAAATTCTTCAATATCGAGATAAAATGAAATAAAATTCAATCATTGAAGAAAAACAAAACTATTCTCGTACTTGTCATTTCACGTGGGTCGCAAAATTATTTCTCATTAGATAAGTGTGTTTGATTACCATTCGGCATCTTTTATACTGACAAAATTCACAAGTGATTTTTTCACTTATAATTACACTTATAATTTGTCGAAGTTAACATTTTTTTGAGTTGAATTACGTTATGGCAGCAAAATTCGAATTATAAATGTTAACTTTACTTCGACTCAAAAAAAGCTAGAGTGTAATTCGGTAAGTCAATTTAATGAATATGTGGATCAGTAAATTGAAAAATGAGATGTAAATTAGTTTGAGAAAAATTGACATAACGTCATCAAAAATTTGTTTAAAATGATGGTTGTCATGCTTTCAAAAGTTAGGTTCCGTTTTTGTCGCTGGATCGCTGGAAAAGTTAGGGCAAACTTTTTTTGCTGTCATAATGACAAAATCACGCGGCTTATATGATTTTTTATACATGAATTAAATTGTCAGTGACAAAATTTTTTGCCGATGATTAGTGCAAATTCTGTTACCATAGCTCTAATATCTATGTAAAATGTCATTGTGTCATAATATAAAAATAGACCCATTCACCTACATTTAAATTTTAAATTAACCCGTTTGGCAGAGAAGTCACAACGAAAATTTCATTGTTACCAAAAGAAAGGAAAAGGGAGTTTGTAAGCTCTTACATCAAGAATTATCGGAAATGATGAGAGCAGAGAACTTCGCAGAACATTATTTACAACAAAAGTTAGACCACAAAGGCCTTGGCCAGAAGCAGATTGTTGGTTAGAAACAACAATAACGAAGATATTTGTCCTACTATCTATTTTCAAGATTATTGGAAAAAATAAATACCAATCCAAGTTTTTTTGACAGTGCATCAAAATTTAAAAAAAGGAATTTGGTACAAAAACAAGTCTATTGGATTCAACAGCATGTGTAAATGGACCAAACTCGCGGCAGAAAAAATTGGCTCAAATACCAAAAAGTTTGAAGTAATCAATATTCATATCACCCTTGCAAAATAGTATATTGTTTTACGAGTAACGAGAGTAACATTTTTTGAAGCGAGTAGAACAGTTTTGCCGAGACGCAGCCGAGGCTGGTAATGTTCAAGAGCTTCAAAAAATGTTTTCCACGAGTGAAAAACTATGTTTTTCCTACAACCCTGTTTATATCATAATATATACTAAAACAGAACATTGAAATTAAAAATAACGGAATTTTTCAAAACAATATTTATGATTTAAATATTGATTAACTGTTACATTCGAGCAACTATTCAAAATTATAGGAGTATTGAAACCAACAATGCTTTTAGTGTAAACAATTAAAGAGAAATGTCAACCCGAGTGTCAAACTAGGTAATGAAACCTGGCAACTAGATATAAATTGTTTTCAAATCTCACGGTATTTTTATTTTGCTTTTCAATTAAACAAAAGCAAAAAAATGCATAAATATTAAATAATTCCTATCTTTGTTTATTAATAAGCATAAGTCGTCAAAACATTATATACGAGGGCGTCAAATAATTGGATATATAAATTTATAAATAAAATTAACTTTCATCACTAGATTACGTTTTCGCTGAAAGTATTCGTTTACAAAATGAACACTTTTTTTATAGGGTTGTAGGAAAAAATCTTTTTCGGCGATTGCCAAGCCACAAACTTTCATACCATCCGAAAATTTGGCCGACAAAATTTTTACTAATAAATTCGATAATAAATATTAAGAATTAGTGGAAGAAATTCTTAGGAATAGTTTTCAATTCAAATATTTCTGAGTAATTAACACAAAAATAATTAAATATTTTTCCTTGCATAGAGAAAATCTCATATAACAAATCTAATACGGTCCATATGCTTGAGTAAATAAGTCCTCAGACACAATATTCATGATACATCTGATAAACCGTATCTAAAAGTGAGTGGCTGCTCCTGAAAAGAGTCCATACAGCAGTATTAGCTACTATCAGATGGTAGAACGATGAAACACCACAGGGTAGCATTATTGGGCTCATCAATCTACGCGAAATTATTCATAAGACCGCTTATCTGACGAAGAAACTTAATGGAAGACGAAGATTATGTTACATCTTAATAAAAACTATATAAAGAAGATAATTTGTCAATGTTGTGTGTTGGGGTATAGTTTGTATTGAGTATATGATTGTCACGATTCACAGTGTT